>JAQGAB010000540.1:0-25459 GCA_034696565.1 Isotomurus graminis | reverse complement strand
GACGCTCAGAAAGAATTACACAGCACATGTTTCTCATGATATTCAATAGAAATTATAGTTGTATTGTAACTAGTACAGTAACTTAGTTGATGGTGATAGTTTCATTATTCTCTGCCGATAAATATTAGACAGGAATGGTTCAGTCACGAAGTTATTCAATGAGAAGATATGGATTAAAAGAAGAACGATATTTTGTAACAATTGGAATTGTAGTGTTATGCAGTTTTTTATAAGTGACGATACAATTCGCCCCTCTATTGTTGAACACGGTCATAACTTAACTTTTAAGCGTGGTTGATTGTTAACTTGAGCTGATATACTTCTCCATGCTCAAAAATTCATCTAACAATCAACAATGATGGTGGAATTCATTTTGTGAAATGTTAACTAGAAAAAAACCACCTCTTTCGTACAATAAAATGGAATGATTAAAACTAATGAGTCAATATCATTCAAGACTTTTATTGATATTGTTCTGTTTTATTATCTGCCGAAAGAAGTTTAACTAATGATCTGCATCAAGTATAATTTGAAATGGAGCAAAACATGTTTCATCCTAAGTCGCCAGATCCAAGACCAGCTACAAAGAAAAGATTCATTAGACGTTCCTTCTGCAGTTTTAAGTTGACTGCGCTTTCCTGATTCAAGGACAGTTATCAGTTATCATCCCTTTATATCATAAATGCTCATTTTGATAATTTTCTGTGAATATATCAATCTTTTTGAAAAGGAGTAATCAACGTCCACTTCTCTTTCGGGTTTTATTAAGCCCGGAAGACTTAAGGATTTTTTTGTAAGAAAACCTACACTTATCTAAGTGTACAACAGCAGAGTGTAGAAAAGTAGCAGTAGACGAGGACTGCTACTACGGTTGGTATTATCGACCTGGCTCGTCCTGAGTTTCCCAACGAGTTCACCCGATCACCCGGTTTCGGAAGTTTTGGGTTCATTCGTCACTTCCTCACTTCACCTTCAGCTTAAGAAGATGTACCAAAAAGAGACAGAAACCGGGTTATGAAAAATAAATTTATTTATTCATACTCTTATGTCCACGAGTATTCATTAAACTTTTCATAAAACTACCATTTGGATGAAATAGTCTTTTAAATTGCACCACCACTCCTCTTCTCTTTCGCGAAATTAATCTCATTCCTTCCATTCAAGTCGTGTGGAATAAAAAAGAAATGCATACAAAAGCATTCCATTCTATATACTTTCTTGGCTATAATCTTCAAGCCAAACTAATGAAACGATCCGATGAAAAATAACATGTGGAGACTTTCGAGCTATATTTGTGTACGGAGTACGTGTAAAAATTTACTAGGATGAGTGAAGAATATATATGAATGTATGGATAGTGTGCCGAGACGAAGAACCGAGACAAACAATAGGTCGATGATATTGTTAAGGAAGAAGACCTGGCCGTACCTGTTCTTCTTAAGCAGTTCCCCTATTATACTTGTCCTGGTGAGCAAGTGAACATGTTCGAGACACAAATGGCTCCAAAGAACATTTTCCTCGTCTTCAAAAGGGTTCCTTAAAAGAGTCAAAGTAGAGTTTTTGTTACCTTCCTCTTTGAAATCTATCTGGGATTAAATATTATAAATCTTCTTATCTTCTTACCTGACTTGGTCCCGTCATCATCCAAGACTTTGTATCATCATCCAACACAGGTTTTTAAGAGACCCTAAGGTGTGTGTGTATGTATAGTATAGAGCTAGGAAAGGTGAAAAAAGGGGAAGATCTTGAGGAGGAAATAAAGGATTCATCTATCGAACAAGAGAATCCAATTGAATTTCAAAAGTGCATTGTAAGTAAGTATTGTTATTACTCTATCGAATCGACTCCATTACTTTGTACTTGTAGTAGTTGTAGATTGCTATAGAGTGTTGGCGTACATACGAAAGGATTATTTCCATCTATTTTGTATCATAAATAGAATATGGATTTCTGTCTACTTTTTGAAATGATGTTTTGTAAAAGTCTCTCTTCTTCCTTTCTGTCATTTGTGATGCAGTCGGTTTACTCGTCCTAAGAATTGTTATTGAACTTTTTTCTCCGAAGAAGATGGTAATCAATACACTCACGTTTAACTTCATACACATTTTATGGAATTACAAGTGAATCTCATCCATACGTATATATCCACATGTGTACTACCGGTGAGATTACTAGAAGGAATAGTTGTGTAAATGGAAGGTCCATAGGATGAAACAAGTGAAGGAGTAAAGTAAAAGTAATGACTTTGTAAATTACAGACGTTGAGAAACAAGATGATGATTTATTGGACACGAAATGGAACTTGGTTGTACTGGGACTAGAACCCTGTTTTGTGTCGTGTTAACTACACACATGTCTTATGATGTGTCCTTCTTTAGTATTCCTGGTGATAAAATGAGACCGTCAGGTCATGACTGTAATCTTCCTAGGGTGACAGACGAAGAAGGGATTAAACTTGCAAATTGCTTGCATTGCATACATTCGGGGAAAATACCACACCAGCTACTAACTCCTAAAGACATTTCCATGTGGATTTGACCTAAAAAGAATTCTTCCTTTTGCTTCCTCAAAGACATCTTTCTACCTTCCATACACTTTGATCTCACTTAGTTGATAAGAAATTGACGACTGTATATTCCAAGTGCTTTAAGAACTATTCGTCTCAACTCTCCCGAGTGTCCTCATTTCCCTTACATTTGCCCACTATGCCATTACCATGCCTAGGCTTCTTTCATTAACAAACTCATTGGACAAAATGGAATAGCATATTCTACGAAACGCAACTGCTCTTGTTATTGTGCCCTCTTAATAGATACAATTGAACAGACCTACACTTTTAATTTAACAAAGCACCTGTGTCTCCAAACATTGAACATTAAGCAGAGAATGTTCGTTTACTCATGGCATTTTTCTTTGGTTTTCCAGGCTCAAGACGACCACGACTCAGGGACAGAGTCTGACGACGAAAGCGGAGAACCAAACGGGTTTCCAGGAGAGTCTCATAACGGTAAGACATACGCCTTTCGTGTCATTGTCGCAAATTACCAAAAATCCATTGGTCACACATGAAACAACTCTTGGAGAGATTTACTCTTCCGGTCTATAGCTCCTAATAAAAATCATGTATTGCTGGAGACCAAGAAATCTAAACGACTTTTCTTAACTCCTACAATTCTACAGAATGCAGGACAGACTTTCTATTCGCCGTGTGTCTGTGTAATACTCTGTATATATAAAACCAAAGAGTAAATTGGAAAGGCAACCGTGTAGCATTCCAACGTGTCATCGCATCTTTTCTTTTTTGCACATCCATTGACTACTACGTTACACCAGTAGCCCTATCCTTCCTCCGGCCCCACACACACACACACACACTACTCTTGCCATTCTGTACATTTTTTCTACCAAAAGCATTCACTAAAGAATTCTCCTACTTGTCATAAAGATAGAATGATATTCTCCTTGAAAGAAGCGATTTGTAGAAAAATTACCCAGCTCACTCACTCTCTCCTACTTTCCTGTTCCACTACACACCTTCCAATATTGGGCTGAAGGGATTGCAAAAAATCCTTTCTTTTCTTATATTCCTTTCTTTCATTTTCTACGAAAAACATTTCAAGGAAAGGTGGAGAGAATACGAAAAGGTCTTCTTTCTCAAGTTGGTGAAAGAAATGGGAAAAATACTTCATTCTATTGCTAAATAACAAACTTTACTTGGAGATGTTGTGTGAACCGAACAAGTTGTTCAGAGAGAGACTCTATACTCTGTAGTGTTCATTTATATTTTGTATATAACCAACCACAGGACTACACAGGAAGTGTAGAACCTTATCACTCACTTTTTCTTTAAAATTCTAGAAGATTTGAATCCTCAAATAACTTTTTCAAACCATATTTAAATAAGATTTTACCTGGGCTTGATTTATTCAGTTCATTGCCAGTCTTGACGCAATGTCCCAGGAAATTATGCTGATAGACGCATGAAGTTGGGAAATGTTTTTCCGACGGAATATATCAGAATTCAGAATTGATTTAAGGAAGAAGAAGCAGTATGGTGTCATGTCGTGCCTTGTCGCTATTTCTTCAAGAAAAGAGAAAGACAATGACAGATGCAAAATCCATGTCTTACGTCCCAGACACAACCTACGAATACAACCTGAGACAGAGACACAGCTTACCCTGGCATTCAAACATGAACCTAATCCTCATGCAACTGAATTGAATACATATCTTCCCTTCCCAAGTGACTTCTAATGGTCTTATGACATAAAACTACAGACTAGCATGACAATAATACTGTTTTAATGGAATCGAACCAAATATATACTCATAGTTCCTTGTCAGTTAGCAGTCTCTTAATTTTAAGAGTTCACTAGCTCATACATGTTTCATTCCTCACGTCATCTACTGCGACAGACACCTATACCTACCTACCTATTCATAGGTCGTTATTACGTGTGTGGCACGCCGAAAAAATCCGGTGACCTGCCTGAGACTCAACTTCACAGAACAAAGAGTACTACATTACACAGTCAAGTTCTCAAAAGAGTAGAAATACTGGAGATGAAATAAATGACTGTAGCCTGTTCATATGGCCTTCCTTTTAAAAGTTGGGTTGTGTTGGAAATGTTAGAATTCTACTGAACCAAATGAAACCAGTATGGCATGACTATGGCAGTTGGCTGGCAGGTAGGATTTTCTACTTAAAATTGGACACCCGTAGTAGTAGCTTTTTTGAGTTTCTCGACACAAACTCGAGAGAATCTTACCCTCGGACTGTATAAATATATATGTATACCTTTACATCACACGATGCAATGTTAGAAGCTTCCCCCTGTACAAAGTGGATAATATGCCTGGTGAGACTAAAATGTAGGAACTACAGCTTGTTCGTGGTATAATGGCATTACTATTTCTAGTAAAAGAACACACTATATACACTCTCTCGATCGATGGAAGGTAAAAGCCAGAGTAGAGCTCCTCAGGTCTACACATACACAGGGCTTTAAGCTGGAGCAGTAGTACACTTCGGCGTGCAAAATGATGAACCAAGGGAAGTAGAAAAAGAACCATCCGACCTTGAGTAATGACGTCCGTTGTTGGTGGTATGAAATGGAGAAAGGCAGACAGAAAAGTTTTATCCGAATTTCTGTTTCATTTCGTTTCCCCTACAACTTCACAGGTATTAGTGCCACGTATTCAACTGGGATTTTTAATATAAACCCAGGTGTCTACTCTCCTGTACTTGGTCATGCAAAATATGTTTCTACTCCTCCTGGACTCATGAGGAGAAAAGTGCGCATCGTGACTACTCTCTAATTACCTTTACATTCCATGTAACAACCAAGACTTCCCACCGTTTGATTAAAAGCCGGTTTCAAAAAAGGAAACGTGGAGTAACTAATTGGTATAGGGGAAAAGTATGGAAGGAACAGATTGAGAAACGAATAAAAGAAATTCCTCTACAGAGGAACACTAGATCCCTGAGCAAGAACACTCTCGTGTAATTTATTTCTGTGGATTTTTATCCAATAAATTCACCTAGTGTAGTCAGTCGTAGAGAGTAGTAGATAAGTCAGATCTTCTCAGCACAGTGTGAACAACTTTATCTATTAAGGGAATGGATGACAAAGTAGTGTTAATGCATGCCAAAGGAGGAACTAGATGTGAAATAAATATCTGTTAAAATAACAGAATTATACTTCGGTACTTAAATGGTAGTGCCAATGGAGCGGTCTCTCGTCGGCGGTATGCGGCGTGTGGGTTGCTGCTCAGGCCTGCTACGGTCATCATGACTCTCACGAGACATATGAACCTTGTATACTGTCCAAATGATCTTCAAGAAAACCTAGTTTTATGTTTTTATTGTGCGAAATAATTTGAAAGACAGTCCACAGTCTTCTCTCCTTTCCATTAAAAAATACTTTGGATCAAAGTGATAGCCATCCTCCCCCATTTGTCTCTCACCACCACTCATTTCATTAACATCAAAAGGATTTATACATTTTCTTGGCAGATGGACTGAGACAGACGACTCATGATAAATTAACTCTCTCCTATCATTCCCATCTCACACCGTTACTCTCACTTTTATAAATGAATTCCAGCTCATACCTTCTCCTCTCCAACTTTGACCTCAAAAAGTTAATAAGCAACCAACACAAGAGTTATGTAGTCTAGTGCTACACGAACATCATTCACAATCTTACAAGACTACACACACATACACACACTTTGCCAGTATGAACGACGAGAGTGTTAGAAAGAACTTTTCGCGTTCAATAGTCTCTCCAACCTAAAGTTCAGCAGTCGATGCATGCAGCTAACCAAAATGTTTGTCCGTGTAGGATTTCGGAGGAAAGGAGAGAGTAGAAAGAGAAATAATACAAATTTAGTGCAGCCTGAAAAGGCCTTTATGCGGTTCTTCTACACATTTTTCACTCAAATTCAATTTGAGCCTGAAATGGAAAGCAAGCAAACTATCGGCTTTTGGGGAAAAAGTTAAATACAGCTGTAGGATGAACAATGTTTGTGCTGACGCAGAAGAGAGAGAGAGGCTTCCACTTCCAATCTATTCAAAAGACACGGAAAGTACTTTGCATTTTCCTGTTTCAAACCCACTTTTTGTAAGAAAGTTAGGAACTAGAGAAGCAGCGGTAGATGTGGAATAAGTCTCCACCAAGTATTTTGGCTTAGGAAATGTCTAATTTTACTCGGTGAATTCATCTTTCGGGCTTTCTCAGCCCTTCGCCAGTATTCATGGCAGTTTACATGAGCCAAGGGAGGAAGAAAGCTAAGTAAAAGTAACTAACTTAGTCGTAGAAATGCTGTAATATACGTGCAGTAAAAGGAAGTAGAAGTACGAGTTACTTTCTCATGCTGACTGCGAAGACTCTTCCCTACTTCTACACGACCACAGTGAGTTCTCGAATAAGAATTTAAGATCCACCAAGGGAAATAGGAATTAATCTATGTGAACAAAATACCTTTCTTTCTCTGGAGTGTTGAGCTCTGTCAGCATTTGGGCTTCCTTATTGAATCTGTCGTAAAATTGAAGAAGAGAGATTTCTTCGAATTCCTAAATTACTTACTCGCTAAGTCAACTCCACTTCTGCTGACTTAGTCACCACCACTAGCAGCAGCAGCAGCTCTCTTGTGTGCTTCTTAACCACCAGAACTAACTACCAACAGAACTCCTGTGCACCAGCTGCCCTATAGAGAGCTGACAAGAGAAATGTTCTTAGGTACATTTATACGTGTGGGAGAAAGCACCAAAGATTTGTGTGCCCCACTTTCTAAAGTATTATTAACAGTGTAGTAGACGGAGGAGTACTTTCACTAGAGATGAGTTGAGCTGACGACGACTTGGCTAATTAGTTTTACCTTAGGGAACTTTCTCCTCCTAGACTTCACGGTTTGGCCCGACTACATATAACCTCTAACTTATTTGTATGCATAGAAGAAGAAGGCAACGGTTCATGTGTATAATTATACTGTATGTACATCCTGTGTGACACTGATAACTCCCTCAGTTCCATAAATGATGACTGAGCCTGTGAGTAGTTCAGGAGTAGGAAATTAAACTGTCTTTTGACTGCTGCTGTGATATGAATAGACAGTCATGCACAGCACAAAAAGAGCTCAGAGGCATCCACATCATCGCAATCCACGCTCAGCCTCTCTGATGCTGGTCGGGTGAATGAAATCAGCAAAATTATAGACAAGGGACTCAGAGACACGATAAATTAATAGTCATATTGAACGACATAGATAATCCAATGGAAATGTTATTATTACGTCTGTAGCAGTGTGCAAGACATTTAAGATTTACTTGTTTGCTGCTCTACACGGGGTATATTGTGTGTATACTGTAAGCCTGCCTCTCTCTCTCTCTACTGCACACCACTCTAAGAAGTTACCATCAACCAGACTAGATGATGAATAATAAAACGAATGAACTTTGAGTCTGCCTAAAAACCTGCCTTAAGCAAAAGCGAAATTCATATCGATCCATTAGAATGAATGCTGAGGTCTGATTATGACTTGATGTTAGCTAAGCAAGAACTTTGGAAGTTTAGTAGTCATTCCACTGCCTCTGTCATTTCTTCATCAATGTGTGGTGAATTAAACGAAGGAAATGGGACCAGAGAATGAACACCATAGCTTTAATATGAGTTGCAGCAGTCCTTCTTGTGGGTTAGATGGAAAATAACCAGTCCCACAGAAGCACAAATGAAATTCATTATTTTATCATTATTTTCCTTGATGAATATAAGTGTTAATGGTTCTTCATTTAAGGTCTTTGACCACCACTTCTCACTACCATCGTCATTGAATTATTGGCGACATGCATTTCACTCCGTGTTTCGCACTTTACAGAGTGTGTAACAGTTACATGGGTTTGTGCAATTCATGTCACTTTGTACTCAGCAGAATCATTCGTTTGTACTGCATTCACTTTTAGTAATAGTCGATAATAATTAGGTTATTTCGTATTTTATCTCCTTCTCCTGTAAAATTACAAGTCTAGATTTGCAAATATACTAATTTTATTGCGAGTAACTCTTTCCAATTTTATATAATTCAAAGGCAGACAATAACAACTTACCAATTCAACACAAGAAGGAACTTCTAATCATTGTCATTATTACCAGAGTTGTCTAAATTGCAATTGCTCATAGTTTCGCAAAGAAATACTGACTGGCATGCATTTAAGGTACCATTAGAAAATGATGGATCGCCTAAAATGCAGGAAGTCCGATGGAGTTGTACCTTACTGTTGATTGTCTCACAGTAATATTACATGAAACCCAAACAGAAAATGTCCATCTGAATTAAGTGTGGTTTAAAGTATGTAGATAAAGCATACGTTTATACGTGAACTTCAATGCAAATGAGTAGGTAGGTAAATTCGCGCATGAATCCACCTCTTCCATTTTCCATATACTCACACAAGGAGGAATAGCGAACTGTCAATCATGAAATTTTAGTCAAGCCAAGCAGAGTAAATTACTCTTTTGCTACTTCTGTCAGACTGGACTTTGGAAGCGGAATATTGCAACAAACCTCCAAGGTTTTAATACAGCAGGTAGCATGAAATTGTTTGAAACCATATCAGTTATTATATCACGTCGTGTGCATGACTGAGCCGTCTTTCTTGGCATGGATATAGTTGCAGCACCGAGTTGTTGGTTAAAAAGACATTGTGGATGGATATAATATTAAATGAAAATGTGATTGCACGATAAGACGAGAAGAAGCATGCGATGCAACTTGTTTCAAAACTACATGATGGTAGCTTCAGCGAATTGACAGGGAACAAGAACACCATAATATTATACCCCACATTCAGCTGAATGATTAAAGTGCACACACTCAAACTCCACTGTCATAGCTAACACTGTGGTTAACAATACCTGAAAGGTATTTTAGCTGTAGGAATACAAGTAAAGTAATTCAGTTTCAGTAATTTCTGGTCGTGTCAATAAAGTTTATCCAGCAGGGAAATTACGTGTTGCACTACTTTTTGAATTTTTAACAGGCCTTTTGTATTAATACAAGTGTAGCCTAGGCTTTGTCCTACAAAATATTTGATACACATTGATTTCCAATATACAATCCATCTTTTATAACCTTATTCAGCTGCATAAAAATATATACTCAGGGTTTTATTCACACAATAGTTCTTTCCTTAAGCTACCTTTATGTAAAGGTGTTATATATTATTCTACACTGTTTCCTACTTTGAAATCTTTACATGATGCATGCTCCATGCAGCGTACAGGATGTACCAAAAACCAAGCAATTTCACTTATGCAAACTCACACAAAAAGTGAATGAACTGTATTACTCATCATACTCATTTTTATTCCACACAATTCGCACACTATTTCGCAAGAGTTTCCAAACACGAGAAGCCATACCAGAAGAAACCCTGAAATCTGACAGTGGTGGTGCCAAAGTGGCTATTGAAACCAATTCAACCCATCCAAAACATTCTTGTGATACGTTGTTGTTGTTCCGTGGTATTTGCGTATTAAGAAGGTGTCTAAAAAAAGAAGTGTATTCTATTCCAGAGTCTTCCTCACCCATCGAATAATCCAATTGAAGTAATCTTCTTTAGATTTACTTCAACTGGAGGAGTCACCCTGGACATGAATATTTATCTCTCCCCACCTTTTATCTTAATTCCATGTGTGAGTATTGAGCTTCTCACATTCTATTTGTATTATTATAACCACTGGTGGTATCACTACAGCTTATACCTAATACTGTACAGTCTATACAATCTTCTCGTAGTAAAAAAAGTAATAAAGCTTCCTCTCTCTCTCATTGCTAACAACACACCTCTAATTCCTAACACGTAGCCATTCAATCATATCCATGAGTGTAATATTCCTACAACCAAAAGTGTAAAAGAATATATAACTCACATATTCTCTATATACTGAAATGAGCTTCACATTCATACGTCTTCTTCCCTTGTAGGTATTTCACCTGAAGGTAGATACAATTTATTTTTCCTACCCTAATTTCATCCAACTCATTCTACTCTATCAAGCCCGAAATTCATTTTTTACTGACTTTTCTTGTATTCATTCCATCATGCTCAAAGGAAACAGAGAAAGACGTTTCACAGCTTTGAAATGAATAGGATTCAAATAGAAGAAAGAAATGAAGAAGTAGTGTGTAGTGTAGGTTCAGGAGGAATATGTATGCTTTTAAACTAGCCAACTAAACCCCCACACAATTCGTGAATGATGTGATATGTATTCTATTCCCCAATGCTCCTCGTACTTCTATTTCACTATCAAACTATCAACTATATGTACGTCAAGTGTTCTAATCAATTTTGTAATGATGCATGATGTGATTCTCAAGAAGCTTCCCAGAAGCAATTTCACCTTCAACATTCAGCACTTACAATTTACAAATTCACAGTACACACTCCGCCGTAAACTAACTTGATGCACGAAGACTTTAACTCAATGCTGATTGCCAGAGGAATCAAATAAATTGAGTTCAAGACTCCTGCTTGATTTTCAAAGTGTTCAATAAACAAATTGTATGGAGACATTTGGCAAAATCAACGAATTCGTTTAATAACATAGTTTCATTGAGGAAAGTGACGTGGATGGATTGAAAGAGATGGATGAGATGATATTATTTCATAGAACAAACTTCTTACTCTTTACTTATCTACTTTAGCCCACTATATTCACTTGTGCAAGTTTCATGTGTGGAAGAATGGAATGTCTGAAGACCTTTTGTGTTTGCCTTCTAAATAATCGATACAGATCTCGTAGTCATTATGTTATACAACATCTTCCATTGTAAAGACTCTCTCACTCAACTTAAGGTTGCAACCTATATCGTTTTGCTCTACTGTATCTGTTTAATTAGTTCAGGTAAATAATTGCTGCAGACTCAAAACTAAACAATAGACCTGTACGGGTCAAGTATCCTCTTCCAAGTTAGTTTCATGTCACGTCGCGATAACTTTTGTAAACTTTCGTGCAAGACAATAGAAGATTTACACATAGCATGTCACACTTTCAGTAAATACTTATCATTAGATCGACTCGAGACTTAATTATTCCTCGAGGTAATTGTTGTATACGTGCATGAATATATTAAGCATACAGTGTGGTTTTTGTACATTCTTTTTTGCCAAATACTCATATACCAGAATCTTCGACAATACATATACAAACGGCAGGAGAGGTGGAAACCATTAGTTTGAAAGCTTGATAGGCCGAGTAGCCTGATGATGTATGGGATACGTCTACCTACCTCAAAGACAAAGAAAGAGACGAAGGGTTCTTTCATTTCACTTGTCCTTTTCGGAAGATCTTTGTTTAATGTAGAACAGCAACCGCATTTCCATCGATGCATTTTAATTCAACGAACCTACGCGAATGCAGCCATGAAAAAGATGATTGTTCCATGCATAGTTATTAGTTTGGATAAATTCTGTCACATCAGACACATTGTGATGCTCATTAAACCTCATGATAAAAATCAGTAATTACCCATGCTCATAATTGTCTGTCAGATTTCAAACTCTACTTCACCATCTCAACTCTCGAGAGATCACAAACCTTGTCTGGCTGGTTGGTCACTATTATTCACCAACTCTTATTAGTCAGACACAACAACAAGAGACGCATTCGCCGACCTTTGAAAAAAACACAAAAACTACGGACAAAACAATAACTTGTTTGGTTCAAGTTTACTACACACACGACATTATTATCCTACACGAATAGCCAGAATCACGGAATGAATTCAGTGCACTTCACAAATAAATCCTGTCAAAAACAGGACTTTTTCCGTTTTGTTCCCGTCTCATTCTACATACAGACATGCTCTCCAATCTCATCAACTCGTTGTCACTTTGAAAGAATACAATGAAATATATTCTGTAAACGACATAAGAGAACTACCTAACCAGTTACTGATTAATTCCTTGACTTTGAATGCACAAACCTTGGAAGTTCATCAGACTTCCTGCAAAACTCTAAATGGCAAATAACAAGTATTATTCCTACAGACTTGATGCATTGCATGCGCTCACTCACCATTTCATGCAAGTTTGTTTCTCTCGTGTTTAATTATTTTGTGTGAAGTCAGTTCATGCACACAAGTCAACAACATGCAAAATAAAATGCAGCGAGAATAATATATTTTGTCGCAACCGTAGTATAATTCTCTATGATCAAACTCCAGTGCTTCTGTGCTTGTTATGCTATGTTCGCAATTCATTATTTTCAAACTTCATGTGAAATTTAAACTATGAGTAATACAATCATCTTTATACACTGCAAACATTTTGTGATGTCGGTGGAACTTTAGTTTTAAATTGTAATATGGTTGGGTAAGGTTATCGCTAAGAAGGTTTCGTGCAGCCGTATTTGCCAATTTTGAATGTACGTGACATGAAGAATCTACAAAGAATGGGCGAGACGAAATAACACACTTCTTTTTCTTAAATTCCTCCCGAATATGGGATTTTCCTGAGTAGCGAGTTAAAGGCCTTCTTCGTTGTGCTATTGTTCTTAAAATGTTTAAAAATTTGCATTTACATCATCATTTACTTCAGTCTCGGTAGTTATCTCCTTTCTAAACATAAAAAAGTTTGTCTTTAGCAGTTACCATGAGCTGGGTTGAGTCAAGAACGTCTAGTCTGGTAACTTTAGTTAGAAAAATCAAGACAAGCACATATTAAACTGGTTACTTGTGTGTGGAAGGAAGACGTTTTCTTTTAAAACCAAAACTAGCTGCTTGCCATTATTAACCGTGAAGAAGTTCAAGACTGCTTATGCAGTTAATTTAACTCAATTGTCCGTGTTTGCCCTTGTCGTCTTTCAATTTATCTTTAAGTGATTTTAAGGTTCATTTACATTTTTAAGGTTCAATCGATGTAAGCTCATAAATGTGAAATGGAAGAAAAGAAAAAAAATGAGTAGGATTGTTCAATAATTGTAAAGCGAGATGTGATACACTCTGCGTATTTTATTATAGCAGTTCACTAACAACGGAACTCACTTTCACGTTACATGAAATGGAAGAGACCTCAGAGGACGGAAAGAAAGAACACATATTGATGTTAATTTATTGCCGAAAACGAGTCAACTTTGAATTCCACTTGGCATACACAACATCCCATGCGGTTTTTTGAATGCCAGCCATCTCACCAGTAGAATAGAGTATTATGCAAATAGCAACTGAATTTGAACTTGCACAGTTGCCACAATAATGTGCAAAAAACCAAAGATGAAAAGAGATACATGAGAGACTCATTGGTGAATGAGCGGTATCCTGAGGCTTTCTGCTGCTGCTGTGGCATTGTGGTTGGAATTAAAATTGGCAAGGGCGTTGTGCATTAATGTTCGGTTAAATTGATCGCTGCCCATTGTTGGATGACAACGTTGATAGCAGCCTACGTTGGAATTTCAACTGCATAATGAAAGAGAAGCTTACTGTTCATGATTCGTGTAAAGTTCAGGCTAAAGGAAAGAGGAATTTCATCAATGTCCTCCTATTCATATTGTTAAAACAAGGAGACTCCTGGAGAATGTCTCTCAAATTCTTAACAATAAACCTTGAGGGTTAACGTTAGCACGGATATTTTATACCATCATCATCATCTCACACAAAGTCTTCGAGGGAGAAGTTTAAGTTTGTTGCTGCTCCTTTGCTTCATGACGACCAGAGTATGATAATGCAACCCATGGTATGCGTATGCATTAAGATGATTATATAATTCTTCCTAAGATTACTCCACTCTCTACTCCTTTTACCCATCCACAAGTTCTTCTTTGCCTTCTTGATGATGATGAAGGTCACGGATTGCCCATTTTGTTCATGGACCGGAGAGTAGAGAGAGGTTTTAGATTGGATAGTTAGATGAAATTTTTCAAACTTTGTACGGATGGAAAGAAGAAAAGGGAGAGTATGCAGAGAGTAAGGCTGCGTAACCGTACACAAAGTCCGTTGGTACGTTTTAGTATTATTATTATTAAAGGGAAAGAGGAGATAACGCATGGAAAAAATTACAAACTAAAAGGAGAGTCTGAAAAAATTAAAGCTCCGGGTTGAGTAAGAAAGGGTTCTTGGAGGAGTTGAATGAAAAATAAAATGAAATCGTGCTTCTGTAGTATGAGCAACCAAAATAACTTTATTTTAATGCATGAGTAATGCACAGAAAGGAAGGAGCCATGCCATGACATCAAATGAGATGAATTTGCTCCACACAATAGAGATGAAAGCTGTTGATACTAAATAACTTTGGAAATATCCAGCTGACCAGAATAAAACCAAAAGTTAATACTCATTGGCTGTAGGCTCAACACAACAGATTCAAAACTTTACGGTTCGAGTCCCAAAAAGCATGCGACTCAGGGATATAGTGAGTTTGTAATGTTGATTCTTGTAGTAATCAGATCAGTCCAAACTTCCAAAGTAATAATTTCTTTGTATAATCATTTCAAAACTATTCTGGGAAAGGTGATGTTACAAATTATACAAAAAGTAAAGAGTCCCAACCTGATTGTGAGTGTTCAATATGAGCCGCTAATGGGAAAGTATATCGCGTTACACGAAGTTGAAGCTTACGACATTATACTTCACTTCTTCCTTTAGATTTTCCATGAACTCGTAAATACAAACAGTAATGCTGTGTACAGAGTTTAAGGCTTATTCCAGGCTGCAGACGGATACACAGAAAAACTATAAAACTAATGAATGACAAGGGTAGGCAAAGGGCCTGGAAATCTGTTCCTTCTGAATTTATCGCTGTAGAAATAAGGACTACTACTTGTTCCAAACTTAATCTTGACTTCTTCTTCCTTACCTCTCGTCTTTCTCTCCTGAACAATCTTTTAGTTTCAAGACTCATCTCCAGCTAGCTTGGTCATTAGTGAGCAACTTTGTAGATAATTGTACTTTCATATGAACGGATGGTACACATACAAGGAGCAATCCAATTCATTTCATAGCTTAAACTTTTCAGGCTAAATTACTTAAGCACGAAAACCAAGTTCTTTGCTGCTGCAAGTAGAAGAGTCTGAGGAAAATACTCAAAAGTTTCAAGTAGCAGAGCTCTACTGTTTCCGAACAAAGAATGTACTCTTCTTTCTACTTGAATTCATACATTTGCCATGGACAACCCGCATGAATTTTCTATCCATGGTCCTCGTCGTTAGTTCTCTCTCAAGACTCTACGGAAGATAGAAAGACTAAGTCAGTAATGACTAGGGAGAAGTAAAATAGGGGATTTTAAAACAGGATTGTAAAGTTGGTCTTTGTATTCTGCATTGGTGTAGTAGACAAGGTTGTTTTTGAGAGAGAACAGATTGGAGTTTAAACTTGAGGAGCCCAATCCAATCTTTTTGTAGTAGTTTGGTATTATTATCATATGCCGTGCCAACCAACGAGCCAGCCAGGAGCAGCGAGTATATATTCTCTATCTAATCTCAAAGAACTCTCCATTATTTCCATGATCATGACTGTGATGTTGATGAAGATGATGAGGCGTTCAATTCATGCTCTATCTCCTATAGGGTTGTTTAATCTGGTTGAAGTTCAAATCACTTCGCTTTTTATTCATTTCTAAAAGCAAGAGAAGACAAAATGCAGCTCATGTAGAACTATTATACTCGGACGATGAATGTAAGATGATATATAGTCAATTGAATGATAATGTGTATGTAAAATCTCAATAATACCCTTTCCATCTGTACAGTTATTATCGTCTTCTGAAAGTTGTACAATTGGATCAGACTCTCTGACTTGCTTTTATGGTGTAGAAAACTTGGATTTACCTCTTCTTTCCCTTCACAGCGTTTATTGCAGTCATGAGGAGAACATAATACAACATTGTACAACAACCAATCCATCCATGCGGGTCGTTTTCTTGTTCGATAGAATGCATAAAAGATAAAGCTACGAGATGATATTAGTTTCACATTTTTTCGTCTTTACAACGACGACGTGAAGAAGTAAAGCAAGTATTATGCTGCATAGCGGACAGGCAAATATATAGTGTGCGAGTTCAGTTGTTGTACTACCACTAACTATGATGATTACAAGTGAATCAACCTTGATTCGGTATCCATATGGCGTTGGTTAATGGAAGTAGTAGAGTAGTAATAGCTGTTTGTGTTCCTTCAGACTCGTTTCTGACTGTGTTTGTAATACAACACATACGAACTATTGCTTTCAGAGAGCTCTCTTAAGCTATAAAACTATTGTACTAAGTAGATTATAGCTGCGAAGAATAAGGCGATAGAAGTGTGAGCTTGTGTTGGAATGAAAAGCAGGTAAACCGGCTCGACAAGACCAAAAGACCATGAGCGATAGAAAACAGGCAGCAGAAGAGTGAGAGAGAGAGATTCGTACAGGGATTAGGAAATTATGGATTGCCAAATTAGGATGGATTAACAAACTTCAAAAAGCACAAAACAGTCTCTACAAAATAGCCCACTCATGAATTGCTGGCTACAACTGCCTTTTCTTTCTTTCCACAAGACTCAGCAATCTCTCAAGACTCTCTTGCTGAACTCTGGAGAACATTCAAAACCTGATTTTATCACATAAAAATAAGAAAGTAGCAGTGGACCCACGTTGCATGATTCAAGCCGACGCAGATCGTGTAGCGTTTCACTCGAATAAACAGCCATGCATGCTTTGGCTCAATCAACCTTACAGAACATAATGCGGATCTGTATTTCAAAGCAACTAAATCTGTCACGAGCGTATTGTAGTTAAATCAATGATATTTGCGTGACTAGCAGGTCAGAGTTCAACCTGGGAGAGAGTGTGTGTGTGTGTACTCTACTAAATGTGAATGTCATCCTACGAACACAATAGCCTTCTCTTCTGTAAACGATCCCCAGAGAGAGATTTCGAATTTATTCCGATTCATTAGTTTTTGCCTTTGCATATATTGTTTGACTGAGTGCTCTCAGTCAGGAAAGTCAGGAGATCGAGTTGAGAGATGTGAGTACAAAAACCGTAAGCACAATTCCCTAACAAAGTAGACCTTTACTTTGGAAGTAATGCTGTAATAGTAATAATAGTTGTACAAAGAATACAAAACTCTAGAAATGTGTGTGGATAATGGTAGGAAAGAGAGAACCCGTAAAAACCGGCTTCTATATTGAGACAACCCATTGTTCAACATGAGCAGTCAGCAGCAGCCAACAACACAGACCTGTTTCTCTCATTTTTAGTTATTCAGTTTGACTTGACCTAGGCCCTGGATGAGGCTGGGATTGGAATGACGATTAGGGTTTGGTGGGGGATGGAGGAAAGGGAATCATCATCATCAGCTTAGGCAGACATTGCCTGGGTCTTTTAATGTAATAAAACTGATGAGAGAGTATGGCTAGATGAGATGGGATTGGATTGAAGGTCGTAAAAATTGAATCTGTGCGTGAATCACATTCATAAAAGATCTAAAAGAGTGAGAGGATAGGAACAAGGCGGCTGGGAGAGTTGTGTGCACGTACACATTCTACTACTCGGAAACTTTTATACAATCGAATGGACGAAACTCAGTCTAATAGAAGTAATAGAGAGAAATGGAATACGAATCCTGTTTTAGATTATTATTAATGCTAATGTTACTTTTTGTTGGCTCCAGAAAAGGGAAGGCTTGAATTCCTTTTGATTGTTACTGCCTTACATTTGTTACTTTGCATTTGGATGAAAGTGGTTGAAGTTGAAGGCCCAGAGGAAAAGGTACTGGTGATGAGATGATGAAACTACAGACTTCAGTGCTACAGAGGTGTGTTTACGGCTTACCGTGTTAAATGACGTTCACAGATACGCTTTTAATTTCCTTCGCTGACGGGTAATTCACTCTATACCCTTAGATGGATTAATAACTTACTGGCAATGCATTCAAAATGATTGAAGTGCGTTACAATTTACGAATCATTAAACCGACGTATTAAATGTCCCTCAGTCATTTATGTACATGGGTTTCGGTCGTGGGTATTATACTTGGCTTCAAAAGTCAGTTTCACGTGCAAAGGTGTGTGAATGTGAGATAATTTTTAAGCAATCACAAACTCTCATGTATTTCAATATCGACTGAGTAAATCTCTCGGGTAGTGTGTGTACAAGGTTGATTTTATTTTAATATTAAATCTGAGATAAAAATGCTTATGTAATTTTCTTTATTTTTAACAGGTAAGTCGGACTTTGGACTATTCCTACATTGTATGTGTACCCCTTTCCCATTTTCTCCCTGTGAAACAACAAGTTACTCTATTCTCTGTGCCTCATCTTCAACAAGAACTATCATCATTATCTAGGATCTTGAGCCGAATCTTGTTATCGGTTCTGGTATGTTAAATTGCTTTAAACCCTATTCGTCAAGGACCATTCAGATGAAAATGCATTCTCTTATATAAAGGTCTCATTGTCCTCGACTTAAGTACTTTGGAGGCGATTCATGACATACAGCTTAGTTTTTGCTTAACTTATTTAACTCTTACGTTCATCTTGTTAAGTTCACACAATCTAGATCTTTGGTATTGATGTTTAATTGAGTATAAATTTATAAGACCATAATTTAGTGTCAAGGCATTTACTTCCACAGTCTGCATAACTCACAAGCGTACATTATCAGTGCTTCCTTTAATTCCCTCCAGAATTAAAATTACGAAATCAGGAACATTAAACATTTATAAGTAACTTAACTTGTATTTCGTTAATCTCAGGCAAAAGCTTTGTGGTTGGCAAATTATGCTTCACATTTTGTGAAGCAATTTATAGGATGACAGAAGAATGACCCAAAGATATGAAAGGAGTTGCAGTACACAATAATAGTGTGTTCGAATTCGTCTAACAACACATTATTATGTAACCTATTGAATTCTGCTTGAGTTATAATGACAGTGCAGATTGATTTTGCGGCCATGCCGGTCCTTAGCCAGAGAAGCCACTATGAGATGTGTAGTCAATGTACATTGTTACAAAGTACAAAGGGATGGAAAGAATACATGAAACGATTCGTGTAGTGTCGACCTCTGATAATGATTATCATGATGCGATCAAATTAGCTTGGTTTGTCCGAAGCGGATCTGAAAGAGAACATGCAATAATAATAGCAGGAGAAACCATTCAAACGAGTCTGTGAAGTTCAAAGTGTATTTGAAGAGTTATTTGCACGTGAACACAAGTGCTTGAGTATCCTAGTGTCCAATCATATCGTAGTTTCAGTGCTCTCTACCAGTACTCCTGAACTGATGTGTGCCTCCTCTTGAACTGCAGGACTGAATATTCCTAGAGACTCGTGTATAACTTTGTTAGTAAACTAATGCCATAATGACAAAAGAATTTTACGTAACAATCTACTTGATGATGCAGCAGTAGAAGGGTGGGAGTGTGTGATATAGTGTGACAAGAGTGACACAGTAAAGTTTGATCTCTTTAGTCCACACTAAAAAAGAATGCAAACTCCAATTGAATCTCTTGAGTCTCGAGTGAGTGACATAAAGGAAGTAAAATCAGTAATACAATTTTATCCGCAAGATTCGATATGGTTTGTCTTTTTGATGGGAGAGTGACAAAGCGAAGCCAATTCGAGGTTGAGTTTGACATTGAAGATGTGCTTCACTGAGTTCCAACTTGGAGTAACACCCGATATTACTAGATCTTCCAACGATACACTTAATGTAACAAGGATGTCAGTGTAAAACGAGATGGAGAGACTTATTATAGCTTTTCAGTTCACGACAGATTCATTGTCCCTAAGAAAATAAAGTTTTAGAGTTAACAGTTCAGGTTTTAAAGAGACATTTCAAGGTAGATTGGGAGACGACTGCACCTGTTTGATGTTTGTGTGCATTACCGTGCTCAAGAGTAATGCAGTCTTTCTACTTTACACTCTTTTATCTCCTTCACAGATTGACATTGATAATGTTATCAATTGTCAATGAAAAGTTCAGAGACTTCTGCCAATCTTTCTGCAGCCCAGATGAGAATCCACTCACCGTATGTGAACAGCACCGTGAAATCGAATGACTTATTAAATGAGATCATCGCATCTGCAAATCTTGTATCTTCCTCAATGCTATTATCGCGACGCGATGTGTAATAACCTATTAAACATATTCATTGCCAGTTTATTCATATTTCAACTCAAAATAACAATAAGCATGTGTTACGCTGTTGTACCAATATGTGATGCAAATATTTGGCTCAACCTGAATGTGTGTATTTATCAAATACAGACCGTTCAATGTTATATAATATTTAGTAACCACTATCACATGACAAGAGATGAATTAATGCTATTCTAAAATCTCCTCTGAACCGATTCCTGTGAACTTTGGTAATCGACGGATGAATTATTATCCCAAGGATCATCATAAGAAAAAGCAACAGTCCAATCAACATATTGGTTGTCCCATTTACTTCTTATGATTAATCTAACCAACGTTGCACATTTCATCTCAAACACCGTTACAAGATATACAGAGAGATTAGAACAAAAATAGCCTCATGTCAACATAACATCCGTGTCACAAATAAATCAGATTTACTTTTGGAACAACCAGTAATGGGAACGTTAACAGTGTAAATAAAATCAGTAACTCACTGCACAAAGAGATAACTTATTCATTAAGTCTCCTTTGAGTGACATTTGTAAAAGCCATAAAATTTCCTCAAATCACTTGAACCCGCCTTATCAAAGTTATACTGATAATGTTAACTCTTCAACTGACATTTAACTTTTGGGTACGAGGGAGTGCAATTGCATATTGTTACGCAATATGAACCGTATTTTGTTTAAATAGATAACTCATCAAATATTAGAGCAATATTTCCGAAATTAACAATAATATTTTGCTTTCTACTATTGTCTCTGAAGTAAAACTGCAACAAATATCCCCGGCGAACACTGGGCCAATGAAGTGTGTATTTAATGAATATAATCTATCCAAGCAGAAACAAATCAGCCAGATTTTTTCCTTCTATTGATAAAATAAATTTGCGATTTAAAATACATGTGGAAAATACCCAAGATAAGTATCGTACTCTTCACATAACTGGATGAAAGAATTGCACAGGGATTAAAACAATCCTGTTTAAAAATGAAGCTTCACATCTGCATTCCCTAGTTGGGTGATCAAGTGTGTGATACAGTTTACTTTGCCTAGCTGATATCACCACCTCCTTCTCTGCATTGATCATTCGAAAGATTATTGTAGATGTCCATCAATGCACCTCAAACCTTTAATACAGCTGATATATCTAGTTTACTTTATTATATAACTATCACGCAAAAGTTTATTATATTATCTATACTTGCAATGTGGACTGATGTATGGTTTTGAACAGTCAATGGTAATTTATCAATTCGTTAGCTTCTTCTTTTTCCGAATAAGATTGAGGAGCAATTGCACAACTGTTGGTAGAGTGATGAGGAAAGCATAAAATGAAGGATGGGTTGTACAACGCATACACAGAGATATTGACGGCTAGTGTGCATTATTATAACAAATCTCAACAAAATATCTTTTTGATGGGTAGTTTGGTTTGATTTTTGATTCTCTGTGTGATGTCAGAGCTTCGTGATGCCCAAAAGGCTGAACATTTTTGCATATTCCATTTTATCTCTCGCAGCATGACAGCCGATTCTCGATACGAATAAAAACTCTACGTCTATTTTTTCAGACTCACCTACAACTCCTTCTTTCGTCGTATGATATTTCATGTTCATGTTTATCTCCTCCGGTTACCCATTGTTATTTCAACAATGCAACCTGCTCCACTTGATACATGGGCATCATTACTACACAAAATGTTCCCTGAATAGGCAACAGTAGACGTGTATCAGACTCTCAACTTTTAAATTTCAAATATTTCAACCACCAAGATCTTGATTTAAATTTTAATGGCCAGACACTACATATATTTTTATCTTCAATGAACTATTTATTAACACTGTATTTTTAAATTCCTTTATAAAGTGTCTGTCCTAATGCATGTTGTATACACTGAAACTATGTGACGTCACGGATGTAATCAATTATTTACCCACAGACTTTGTCATGTTATTGATTTAAAAGAAATAATTAAAGAAAGTTGTGAGCATCAGTTCACTGTTGGCGATTAAATGATAGTCAAACATGTGATGTGTGCTTCTATTGTATGTGAGGATACACTGCAGATTTAGTTCAATTAGTTATGATTATGGTTCTTGTTTGAAAAGCGTTTGTTGTATGGTAACATGGTAAGTACTACGGTTTTGTTGCAATATTGGTATTTCAATTTCAAAATGTCCATTATATTGGTTTACTACAAAGCATTTTACTACTTAACGACATAGTGCAAATTTAAAGTGTAAAGTTGTTAAAGTTTCCTCTCTCCCTTGTAAGGGAAATCATATGCTTTTATTCTTCTTATACCGTTCATACATCTATGCGTCGTATTTACTGGACTTGTTAATAAAATACTAGAATGTTAGACATAATAAGATTTGCTCTCCACAATTTGAGCATACAAATGACATTTTACACTTCAATAGACCCAAGTTTGTTTTCCAACTTGGGTAAAATTCCCTTAAATAAATTGACCAGTTAATCTGTATCCTACATGAGTGGCACACAAAATTACTCTTTAGTTTAAGTGTCAACTATCAAATTTTCTTCCAAGCCAAATCTACAAAGCCAAAGTATCAACAACATTCCTACTATTCCTACTTTCATATCTCCTACAGTTTAACACACCTTCAAAGTGCAAAATATTTTCCAGAAAAAAAAATTATATTGCGTGAGAATGATTGCTGGCAGATTTAAAGATTGATTATAATTTTCCAGCTTGGGGCTTAAAACTCTGCTCAATGTGTTTAAAATAACACACGCGAAAAACAACCTCCCATTATCCACACATAATAACTCCTCCAATTGTTGCAATTAAAATGGTTAAGGTAGTCCAAACTGCATTGTTTTTGGAGCGAAAACCGTGAAAAATTAATAATTGCACAAAATATTCTTCCTGAATATCTGAAATGCATATAACTCTCCTTGTATTCCATTCTGTTCTAATGACATGTTCGTGTGTGTAAATTTTAAGGAAACTTAGAGAGGCATTGCAGTACACATTCTTTTATGTAACTCCTCAGCTCAACTTGCATAAACACCCATGCAGTGCAGTTACTAAGATTAGCTGATAAATTCGATTTTTTCCTCAACAGCAGTCGTCACATCTTTGCGTATTTGTTATTCAGTCGCTCAAGGAATGGCGTATAAATAAACATCCAATACACTTCATACGAGCATTTCCTCCTCTCTTATCCACAAATTTCGTTTTACACAAGAAGAGTACAAATAAACATAGTCGTGAGTAAGTGAGTTGTTGGTAGAGAGATGCTGGTATATAGTAATAGTAGTAGAATCGAGGATAGAATACGATAAAAGAAAAAGTTAGGTAATATTACGAGACTACCACATTCATTGTGCACCAGCTTTACTCTCTCGTATGATGATGTATTATTACTATTACGTACGTGAGCAAGAAGTAAAGAAGTAACTTGGGCTCAAGGTCAGTGTATCATTGAATTGGATTCTTCTATTCTACACCACACCACCGAGTTCTCGTACCACAAGATACCAGTGTAACCACTTTTACAACTCTCGACAGCTCCCTAAGTGCTGCTAAATTTTACTCACCTCAATACATACCACCACGAGCCTTGTAAAGTGTGTAGAAGTAGATATACACTCTTTGAATTCATTCCAGAGCATATATATAATAACCAGGAGTAGTTATGCTAAGGAGTTCTCTCTGCTTCTACTCTTGCAGTTTTTCAATGTGTAGTTTTAAGAGCTTAATGAGAACGGATGATGAACACTAACGATAAAAGTATTTTAATTGATAGTTTGTTGCTTTCTGAACCGGGAGAAATTACTGCCCAGGACTGTATGCATATTTTGACCTCGAATCATTGATCCAAGTAATGATAAGAAAGTACAAATTGTACTTTAATTTACTAGAATCTCAGATGCTATTTTATAGTGCAATTCACCCTCTAAACTCTTAAAATTCTCTTGGCCTGCGTGATAGCAATTTGGTGGTAAGTGTAGAGGAAACAACCGGATGTATGCTTGCGACGCGATAGTGGAGAAAACTCATTTCATTTCCAAAACCAAATCCCTCTGTAATTGTCTACATGCATGGAAATCAAGTGTGTACCACTGTTGAAGTGGAAGTTGTTAGATTTCCATATTTCCATACACTTAAGTTGTAAGTATTAGTTGTGTGTAGAGTTGTAGGAATATAATAGTTCCAAATCCTGTGATGAATACTACCTAAAGTATATAGAGGTTGTAAAATGATTTCCAGAGTCAGAGGGCTCAGATATTGTCCGTAGTAAATCTTTGTTTCAGCGTAATCTTTAAATAAGTAAAGAGTAGGTACAACTTGTAGTCAAATCACACTTGAAGAAGTTGTGTTTAATTGCACAAGTTCGGAGAATTGTGTAGCTTGTAAGTAATTAACGAGCCGAGTTTGCTTTTGCCTCGAAGTGGTATGGAGTTCTGGATGGTAGAATAGTTTCTTCTTCATAGTATATAGCTGAGTCTAATTGTCTAGCCTTAGTTCGTTCATGAGAAACACTATCCATCTACAGAATCTCTCGGTATTTCTTATGTGAGTAGTAATGGAGTTGAAATAATGTAGATACAAGCATTATTTGTTACACTAACTATGGTCCAAGTCAAGCTGAGGATGATTTCCAAATCCGAGAAACTCATTCAATGCAGGTTTCTCGTTCAACTCAACTTTCCAGTTGTTCGCTGCTCAGCCTCAACTTTTAAGTTGAAATAAGGCTCGTGGCCAAAAGCTTTGGTTGTTACGACCAAGAGAATTAAAACTTTCATTTACATACGATGACTGCATTGAGTTTGCTTGGAATCCAAAGCTAAAGAGAGCTAGACCA
>JAQGAB010000539.1:0-25473 GCA_034696565.1 Isotomurus graminis | reverse complement strand
AAAAAAGTTAAGGGTCATAAAAAACTTGAATCCTGAGTGAACTGCAGGAACATTCCTTCGCTATCTCTGTGCTAAGAGACCCTTTTGAGTAACTGTCCCTTAGGTTAAAAAATCGCATCTCAGTTCCGTTACTTTACGAATGCAAACGTAAATGTAGGATACACGTCTCCCTTTTTTACGGAGACCTTGAAATTAACCTTTATGGAAAAATCTTTGACTAATACTTTTGTCAGCGAGACAAAGTTCTTTGAATTTCATTAGTTCTCCAGTACAGTTACACGATGCAATCGTGGCTGCTTTTAATATTTTCTACTGTATTAATTTGTCATACTGGCGAGACACAAGATAGACAGTTCAACGGACATAACATTTGTGTATTTGATGTGTTAGGACTAGGAGTTACCAGTTTAATCGATGACTTTGAAATATTTCGACAATGCAAGTTTAATGCCCGATGCAGTAGGATGACATCATATTTCATTTAACACAAACCTTCAGACAGCAATATAGTAAGATTTAAAGATAAATCAGGTGAGTCGATGAAACATTTATATTTCAACATTTATATTCCTGTCTGTACATCTAACATGGATTTTTTATCCATGGCCTAGCCCAACTGATGGAACTATAATATATTACAGTGGTTGGAAACTAATAAGCCCTCGGATGAAACGATTAGCTAAAGCTTATTAGACCAATTACGAACAAGCAACTCGGACCAAATAACTAGTAGTATATTCTTATTAGTTATTTTACAGTTTTATGATCGATCACTGCCTCGCACAACTTAATTTAGGTTGATTTAAATCAAATATTCATGTCAATGTTCGCTATCTAAAATATCATGTTCGCCTAGCCAATGGTTTGGTTTTATACTGCATCCACTCACATTTTAAGCTTGGTAAAAGAACTCCGCCACGTAAGGAATAACGAATAAGTAAAGGTTTCCTTCATTGAGATGTATACCTATTCTCATGGGCAGCTACATGGCTTTCTTCGATTAAAACTTCTGATGATGATTTTAAAATTCCACCAAAGTTTGGCTGTACAACACCTGAACAGTACTGAACACCTATGAGCCAGCTTCAGACTTCCCATTCAAGTTACTGTATTAAGATGACACGGTTTGTGTGAGTGGCAGATTAAAGATACGAATTTAGAAACCACACACTCCTCATATCATTTAGCAGACTTTAAGTACGATGAATATGCAACTAATAATAGTTCAATTCACAGCCATACTCATCCTGTTATTTGTTTAAATTGCCCTTCCTACTCCGTTGAACTTATCCTACGAATGGAGACAATTACTTTAGTTGGAGTAAGAAAAACTTTCACCAAACTGTCCTCCCTCGTATAAACTTGTAATTATAAAAACATATGGACCTATCTATTAGGAACAAAGCCGGGTTCCATGCACCATACTTAGTAAACCATTACGTATACCGTATACCCTCCGTGTCCAGACAATACCCCTTTTTCCGAGCCAGACTGCATGGCGTTGCCTCATCATCATCGTCGTTCATTATACATATTCGGTATTCCTCCGTACGGCAGAGCCAATAAACAATACCAACTACTGATACCGATGTCGAATCCCTCGAAATAAGTATTTAGTACGTAAAATACCCGGGTAGAACCTATCTGTAAATCCGTCCCCGAGTGAACAGCACAGTTTAAGGAGAGAGTGATATTCAGTCCACGCAAACATGAAGCAATACTTATACACAAAACAAATAATAGGTTTCGTAAAGGGTCTTGTTCCTTCTACTATACTCCGCTAGAAAGGAGTAAGAATAGTAGTAGTATAATAGCTTGTCCTTTACTTACAACTTACACACTGCCAGTACATCATGATGCAGTACTTTAAATAACAAATAACTTTCCCTTAACTCTGTGACGATGATGACTGCATGAAAAACAAAAAGGGGTTGTCCAAATATTCCTTGAGGCGAAGTAAAAACCAAGAACTCATATAAACGCGTGGAAACCTCAAGCAAACAACTAAGCCGGTTAAAAAATACAATTTCATTTCAAGGGACTATAAAGTATATAGACAACTGGTTCCGTCTCAAGAAACAAGTTTCTTCAACATACAATAAGTATTCTTTAACATACAAAAAGAAAGGGTCTCTCTGTGGATATCTCCACCTCAAAAATTACACTTGAGCGTTTGATTTGATTCTTTGACTCAATGTGGACTGCATGCAGGCTGCCTGCTACATCCTTTTTGTTAGAATTCACAATGGAACCAAAAAGGTTTTACTTTTACTACCTACTTACATACCCAACCAATTATCATAATTTATTCACATTTGCATGTTTATTGTTTAAGTTACCGTGTTCTAAGGCCATCGCAATGCACACCCGTGATTTGAATTTTGATAGGTTATTCTTTTTAGTATCTGACAGTCTATTGAAATATTTAGGGATGACACGAGCCTTAGAATAATTTTTCAAAGGACTAATTTGTGTACTTCTACAATGATCTTTCAATCATTGTAGAAGGAATCTATACTTCCAGGATGTATAGATATAAGTATTTCAGTGCTCAATTATATTTGTATGCAGCTCACATAATTTAAATTTATAAATTAAATAATGTGCAGCCTCATTTTCACTAATTTGTACCTATTTTAGAGCTCAGTAAAGTAATAGCATCTATTAGATATTACTGAAATAAATAATTAAAAGTAGACGAATTCCGTAATTCCTATTACAAATTACAACGTAAAGTACCATCTATCAATATTTTCTCACTGTATTCTATCAGTTGTCTTAAACTTGTGCATTTAACTTGAAATAGCTTTGAAGCCTACAGTTTTGTAAATGCTTCATAAACTCTTGGTAGATTATCCCAGCATAGGAGATGTCTACTGAATCATTTGCCAGGAAATCTAATCGTACGCTAAATTCAGATTGGTATATTACTCGGTAAACTTTTGACACGTACCGTAAGCATTTGAATGATGAAGACAACCACTGGAGATATTTACGAATCCATTTTTAAATCCTCGGCAATCAATACTCGAAATCAGCATTCATCCGGCTAAACCCGCAGACCGGAACTCATCATCAGGCCACCTTAAAATCAATATCCTCACCCAAAAATTCCCAATGAGACTTCAGCTCTTAAAACCTTCGAAGAGGGTTGTCTCTGTGAATTGTATGATTTACCTAAACAAACTCCCGGAAAGTTAAAACCGGCATTTCCACAAAACGTGTTGTCCATCCAGCACTCTCTCCATATCGAAAACATATCACCGGCTAACAAAAATGAAGTTGCGGGCCGCAGTCCCTGCCTACTTTCTCCGAGGATACTTGTACCGGTAGCCCATTATACATATGTATGCAATGTACAATATCACAAAACCATTTTGGCACGTACCCAGGGTACACCGAGGCAGTACAATAATATCGCACACTCTGTATAACTTTCACTTGAGGAGAAAGCCGGTAATTGTATATTGGATGGTTGTAAACCTCCTCGCAACTTGGTAATATGTGGATATCGCATGGGAGTATAAAAATGAAGTGGGATGAGTCAGGTTAAAGGGAAAGGGGTTAATTGTAGTGGTGATTAAGAGTCGGATATATGGATGGAGGAGGTTGGATGGAGGTGAATTCGGGGAGAGTGAGACTGACTATGCGGAGAGGCGTCTGAGAGGAAACTGGTGAGTGAGGGTGACTTTCTTCGTGAGTGGGGATGGATTGGGATGGGAGAGATGCTGAGACTGGGCGGAAACTCGAGGAGGAGTTGGGCCAAAGGTGTTACCCTCCCGGGCCACAATCCACACCAGCTTTCTTCCACTATTGCATCAACACTTATCATCAATCCAACTTAATTACAAATCACACCACCAGACTTACATTAAACCAGCAGATGAGAGTCGTCCAGCGACAACTTTAAGAGTTAACTCAAGAGTGAGTGTGTGAATAGCTGATGAGATGATACACTTTGTTTCAACGGAGTAGGTATAATCGTTATCATTGCATTATTTTGTGTGTGTATCTGTCTATACGGATGATTGAAAGCATGTAGATTAATTAATGAAAGCAGAGGGATTTGAAATCTCATTTAATATTGACCATGTGAGTTATGCCAATTCGATCCGAGATCAATATGTCATTTGGAATAAAATTAGACGTATAGAGTTAATTAATTGAATCTTTGACCTTTCACTATGTACTTCCTAGCTATGTATACTACAGTTCCTACACATATACACATCCGGATGGTAATAAAAAGAGTTTTGCATGCAACCAAAATTCTCCAGACGGGAAATCCTTTTCGTTGGAACTTATCAACGAATCAGGGTTGCACTCAAGACTCAAGTTAGCTTGAAAGAATGAATTATTTATAAAGTGAATCAATTCACGTCCATTCATTTCATGGACTACCACTTATTCTCCCTTACATACACCCACATGGGTGAACTTCCACCACCTACACTTAATGGCACAGAACTACAGAAGCCATATTACAGTTTTGCAAATTACCACATAATGTACCGTTGGTCATATGACGAATGTGAAGAATTGTGTTGACCTTAGGCTACGCATAATAAATCTGTGTGCATCAATTGTCACATTCCAGCTTCCCAGAAATCCTCAATTTAATGGGCCACTGTCTGAGCTCAGAAGTGATGAGGTACTTTTTTCTACACGTGTACTGTATCAAATGATTACTTCAAAATAATTTTCTCAGAGAAGTTAATGAGTGAGCAAACTAAGGGCGATGAAAAAGAAATTATTGAAGTATTGAAGGACGGAGCAATTCTTCATCTCTACTGACATTTATACCCCGTCATTAGCCAAGACAGGAGAGCGAGAGCGAGAGGTTCCTTAACTATTAAGGTCTGTAACATACAAAATACGTTAAACCAAACTGAAGCTTCATTCTGTCCAATTCACTTATCCAGTCGATCGTTATAATGCAATCTCTTTTCAAATATTTTGCTAACCTCACAAGGTACTTGAGCACAGAGGCGCAATATCGAACCACAAACTTTTGCAGATATGTTGCTTTAAAAAAAACTATTATTGCAACTACAGCTATACAACGTGTGTAATTGTAAGCGCAACATATATGTATCGTGGTGGGGAAGCGATTTTGGCATTTTCCACCTTTCTTCGTTATGTACTTCGGTTGAGATGCAAGCATGCAAGCATTTCCAACTGACACTTATTTCTCCTCCCCCAACTAAATTCTACAATCTCACATCCACACAATCAATAAAAAAAATTGAGCTGTTTTTTATTCTCTAACAAGATGACATATTTTATTTTAATCTGACATAATTACCTCCAGAAGAAATGTTGCTTACGTAATATACTAATAACTCATGTAACAAGCATATTATAAGAAACTTTTGCTGTGTTTAAATTAAAAAAGTCACTGTCAATATCTTCTAGCTTTAAAATCATGCCACTAGTTAAAACACGAACCTAATGTATAAGGAACTTGATACAGGCCCCATGCATTGCTGACGGAGTGCTTTGTAGATGATGAATGCTTAACACTTAATAATTAAAACAATAATATATTCGTACAAATTCCCAACATTCATCCAAGTCTAGAATAGCTTGTGTGAAAATACGCAACGCATGGAATACACGGAGGCAAGCCCGTAAATTCTACTACAGGAGGCGAACCTGAAATTTTGCCATCAAAATGATATCCATCAAGATTAGCCAAGTGAAAATGTAAGCTGTTCACGTACAAAATCCCCAGTCACCAGTACACAGTAGTGTTTTTAATTACTGAAAATAAATCAAAATCTGCGGTTTGCATGCAGAATGGAAACTGAAATCTCGAGGTGAGCTTTTGTACAGCGAAGTTTAAGGTACTTTTGATTTAATGACCTGCTTCAAAACAAAATAAGGGTCCTCACAGCACACTATCATCAATTTCGATAAAAAAGGAAGTTTCAGTTGAGACTGGCAAAAAGAATCTACAGTCAGGTGGTAGTGATTGTGCTTTTTTCCTCCTTACGAAATCGGAATGGAAGTTGAATGTCTGTTGGTGGAAGAAGTGGTGGTAATTTGGCAAATGGAAAAATGCATCTTATTGAACAGATGCATATCCTGCAACGTACTATGACTGTAAACTCTGACTGGAAGAAAGAAGACAAAAGTTGAATGCCAAAACGCCCAACATGTAAAGACTGCGAGCGTCTCGCTGACTTGTTCAATACGTACGAGAGATTTGAAATTGAAAGTGCAACATTGAAGGAACATGAGAATGCAAAAATTTGGCATGCAATTTTTTCCCCTGTTTAGACACTTGCCATTGTATTTTGCATGGGGGAAATTTGCATACGTACAGTACACTAGTCAAGACAGCTGCAATCCAGACAAGAAGCAAGGCTCTTTCCCATGTGTAATAAAATGCACACTGAAAGTAATAATAATTGTATGTGTCCAATCCAAGCCAAGAAAGATTGTACAACTGCAACACTTAAATCTTTTAAACTCTCTCCTTTATTGGTCATTATATTCGAGCATCTAGCTTTTCTTAACTGGTGAGCATTGTTGAGTTTCCTAGAAATACGATTGTGTTCTGTAAGATATGTCTGCACACATGAGCACAGATCATTTGGCCCAGTACGAAGTTAAACCACGCTAACTATTCATGCCCCTACGTATAACACAATCTGTTGGTTCTTTATGAAATATCCGTCTTAAAAAGTACGTCTGCTCCGCCTGCTTTATTAAGCTTACAAATATTTTATACTCTGCCGTAATAGAATATTAGTTACTATTGAATCTAGTAAAAGAAGAAACAATGAGGAATAGTAACTGCTCATTAAATGATACTGGAAAAAATCGACTGAAGCAAACTGCTCAATGGCATCCTCCAATAATCCCATCTCTAGCATAACGAGGAGTCGTAATATGAACGAAAGAATAAAGGTATAGGAATGACCAGTGATCACAACGAGAAAAATCTTAGGCTACTAATCCACTGGATCTACAAAAGGAGTAAAGTCGTGATCTATCCATCCTGGCAAATCATCTCCAGAGATCATGAGTCAACGGTCGATTTCTTGATGCTTAAGATATGTGGTTTATCCACCCAAACAAGAAACTCCTAAGAGCACAAACTAGATGAGTACGAATACCAATGATGAGGAACTCTGGAACAATACACTCCGTACATTAGAATTCACCTTAATAGTAATGATCATGATTGTTAAGTTTGCTCATGTGTTGTGGCATACAAGTTAACGATCAACTGATATAAACGATTGTATTGATGCAAAAAATCTTGCAATTTTTCTCCTTCAAGACGGCTCTTTTGATTCCACACAATTTGGTAGATGATCAGTTGTATTAAGTGATTCATATAATGGATTTTGCTCTTCTTTTACCTACTTAATCCGTCGGAATTTAACGGACAGAAAGGAATTGGGTAATAAAAGAATAAAAATAAGACGCTTCATTGTGCAGTATGCACTACCATCCTCAGAGTATTAAACTAAAGTAGATAGCAAAATGATCAAACAAGACTACTTCAACATCAACCATCAATGCATCACGTCTCTCTTAAGATATGCACATATGAAGTGTATTACGCCTGTAACAAGAAACGGACACTAATTTCACAAAGTACAATAGTTTTAGATGCACAACGGTCAATCTGCAAAAATATCAGATGCATGAAATAGACAGTCATAAAAATGCTTCCAAAAAGTTCTTCATCTCGTTGTCCTATAGAAGTGGATGAGAGACGTGTGTCAGGAGTTTATTATTCACAGTGCTCCTCGCCTTCTTTCCTTGCGATAAATCAACCTCTGACACAGGAGAAAAATAACTGCTATAAAATATATTTAGAAGACATCATCAGGCAGACAGAGATAGTCCAACAAGAAAAATCAGAGCTGTTAGCTGTCATCCTGTAGCTAAAGCATTTATTGTATTCATAAGTACTCATATGCTTCATATGACAGTGGATATACATGGAGTTTGTACTCGCTCATTGACATAGACACATTTTCACACCTGCTGTTTACAATATTTTGCTGAAGTGCATGTGTGTGTGTGTTTGTAAATTAAAATGGGTTGTAGACAAATTATTCTATTACTTTCTTCGTATGAAAGCAGAGGTTAGGGTAGGAAAAGATAAAATTCTTGTTCCCTGGTGGTAATTAGCGTGATCTTCTGATGGTAAAAAATCGTCTGGCTTCTCCAGAGACCATTCAACTAATCAAAAGTGTTTGGAAAACGTAGATTTTTTATCCTGCGATACTACTATACATTAAGGAGAACCAGACTAGAATAATGATAAGGTAGATAAGACTGGCGAAAGTGAAATAGTGGATAAACCAGTCAGGGAGTTGTGTGAAGTGAAGTGTCCGTACTCTGGACCCCAAGACTGTGACTGCCATCTTCGCACAATGCAAAAAACCACCGAATCGCTGGGAAAAATTGTACCGCAGATGGCAAAATGTGGCTGGTTTTTCGATATCTTCTTGCGGAAGCCAACAATGATAAATCATCATTTCCAGTTTATCAGTGATAACCTTTACATATCTACGGATTATACTTTAGTGAATAAAACACACAATGAGGTGGAAAGTTATGTCATGAAAAAATTATGTGGGTGTTTTCTCATTGGGTAATTTTGGAACCAATTACATCACCACAGACCCGTCCTCCAAAATGCAGAGCACAGAACCTTGGAGAAGTATAAAGTTGCATGACTTTCGGTATGGACTTTGAGGTATTTACAAAGGAAGGGTTGAACCCTACGATGGTACTTAAACCGGTGGTTTGACACGGAATTAAATGTCTTTCATTGGTCTCGTTACATATAATGCTGTTCTTTTGGGGGAATGAAATATTAGGAAAAGGCGTTCATTACTTGACCACCATAAGAAGTGTTGACTCGGGACAACTGGTCACTCAGCAGGGGTCAATTTGTGGTCAAAAGGGACCAACGCAGAGGCTGGACTAAAGGAACAACCAATATTATGACAACGTAGAACTCACAAAGGTGCTCTTTTTCCTTGACTCAGGTTTTTTGGGATCAAAAGCATTCCCTAAAGTGACCTAAACTACTGACTTATAAATTGGAATAGGATGAAGATGGCACAAAGTTTTTACATCTCCTTCTCTGTGACTTCTCAATACATCCAGGACAAAAGGAAACTGACTGGAATGCAACTAAAGTGACATGTCATCTATACTCTATTCACTTTTCATTTCAAAGTTTGATGTGGGTGTAAGAAAGTTGTAAAAAAGCCGGACCTAAGCTAAATCTCCGAGTATTGTGGCATTTCTTCTGTACACCAAAAGCCTTAGATGTTTGAAGAAAGCTTTTTTGCTTTTTTGGTCTTTCAATTTAAAATGATTTCTTCTCAAACTTAGTGACAGGCATACACAATGAGGAAATAAGGTTTAGCACCCAATTAAATGGCTAAATAGATAAAAGTGAATATTTGATTTGTATAAAGTTTTACAAGAAAACTTCTCAAAATTGAGACATTCAGGTATGAGAGCCTGGGAGACATTTTCTTTTAAGAAACTTGTTCATCTTCCTCCCCTTTTTGATACGCCTGTCCTTTAATCTTTCGTGGGAAAAGTATATATTGAAAGCTGATTCACCTGCCACTCACACGTATCCTACATTTCTGTCTTTGTTTCTCAGGATCACGAAAGTATTGATGAAAACTTAGATGGATCTTTCCGGATTGCTTCGTATGCATGTGTGAGCTGTGCGTGTTCTTTATATATATATTGTGTGATCAAAGGCATTTCACTTCTCAGGCAGTTTGCAGGTAGAAGAGCTGAGGAGATCCTAAATTTAGGTCATCCTGGAGGATTATTTGATGTTGTGTGTTCAAAACCAAAAATACCTATTCTTTACCAGCTTCAAAGACCCAAAATAACCTTCCTATTCTTTCCAGTCAAATTCAATCTCAGTTTCTTCGTTTCATGTGGGAGTTCAGGTGTCTTAAGGAAACTCAAATAAGAAGGAATAGTAAAAGATGCATCACAAATCCCATGTGCTGGTGCAGATCACATCAACCTCGCGGCTCGCGGTGTTATGTAACTAATGGCTTTGTGTGCTTGGATATGGAAGGTTGGGAGTTATGAACATACCTTCCAGTTTTCAATGTACTCAATAATCCAGAAGGAAATGAAGAGAAAACCTAAGTTTAGATTTTGAGGGTGGTGAGTTTGTACTGTGAAGTAATCTGATGGTACAGTGTATGGGGTTCGGGTTCACACAGCAAGTGATCTATGGAGCAATAAGAGTTGCAGTATCCCATCTTATCTCAAACCTTCAATGTCTGGGATCTCTAAGTAGAGGCATTCCTTGGCCCTAACCTACGCTAACGTGTACTTTATTGCATTTTATCTTCCTTCGTAGTCCAGGTAAAAAATTGTTTGACCAGAAACCAAAGTTAGAGATATTATTACTATAAGACAGTCTATTTTAAGGTGTGCAAGAAACGATTTCGAGATGAACAAGGATGTCAAGATGTACACTTGGATAGTCTTCAGGCTATTCTTGACAGGTTCTACACTGTTGACTGGGTTGCTTTTTGTCTCAACATGAGAAATTCTCCAACCCTAAGCAAACTTGGGGTTTATTTTTGGGGCAAAATAGATTTTTTCCGAACATTCGATATACACTGTACACACACATCCTTTCTACAAGGGGAAACATGAGGGGACGGGAAAAGTTCTTTCTCAAGTAGTTTTAAGTGTAAGTGCAATGCAGAGTCTTTTTGGGGTTCATCAATTCATTTATATAAGTACCTTTTTGCTCCACTTTTTCTTGAAATTGGAGAACAGCGGAAGATCCTCCTGACCTACTGTCGTAGAAGCCTTTACGTTTAGCGTAAAACTTTTCTTTTGCTCCATGCATCCTTTCAATAGAATCATCCAAGATTTAATAAATAACACTCGAAGTAGAAATGTGTTTTCAATCATACTTATTACAAATATTATTGAAGTTTATGACGATGAGGATACAAGCGAACTCATCTATCTAATAAAAATTGATGCATTTGAATCTCACGATGTAATACTGAAAAATATATCCTGTGAAGCTCAATAGATTTCTACATCCTGTCAATCGTGCCAAGCACTTCACTTAATTGAGAAAGGCTATAAAAGTTTTCCTCATCGACGATTTGTAAAGAAGAGATTGCAGGAGAAGACAATAATACTATTATTTTTAGATGGATCCTCCATCCCAACTTGTTGTGTTGATTCCTTTATAAAAACTCAATCCTCTTTATCCTTTCTTGTCTGTCACTCAAGATCAAGGAGGGTGATTTATGAAGAATTGTTTCGCACAACAGACTGATTTAGTCAACGATTCAAGTGATTCAACGATCTCATATCTGCAAGAATGAAGAAGATCAGTAAGAACCATTCACCAGACCAAATTATGGTGCTCCACTGTGCAGAGTTATTATGGAATGCCGAACGGCTGAAAGATCGGCCCAGTATCTCGTCACCACAGTATATGTATGGTCTCTCATTCGAAATTTGAACTCATTCATCTATCTTCAGTAAGATAAATCAAGCAATCAGTTTTGTACTGAACCAAACGAGCTTTTGCAGATCAAATCGCATTCAATTGTCGACGGGATATCATGAGAAACCGTCTTGTTTTACTGAATTGTTTCTCTCTATTTCTCATCATATTGTGCAGTTTTTTATCTGCTTAGCAAGCACTTTTGTTAATTTAAGTGGTACATGCTACTACACACTACAATTTAACTCTTGTTAACACAAGACATTCAACTAATCATGTTTCACCGGAAATTAATTTATCTTAGGCACTAAAGTTAATTGTGCGCGAACGGAGTTATCTGCAGACGATGAGGTTATCAAGTCAAAAAAGAAAATTAGCTTCTTTCACTGTCCATTACAAAACCATAAAGAATTCAATTACATGTTGTATCAGGAGTAGCCATCAGCTTCTCACGCTGTGTGGAACAGTCAGTCCTTACTTTCTCTGTAGAGATATTCATCTCCCTATTAAAGAAGTACAAGCTTTGTTCTTAAACTGTTTGGAGGAGTGAGTTGAAAGGTTTCTATTTGCTCATGAATTCATGATCCCCGCATCTTAACAGACACAAAAAAACTTGCAATCGAGGTGCAAATCTCAATCACGGTTAAAGAATTTCAATAATCACACAGCTTCTGCAGAGAAGAAGGAGATGAGTGTCTGGCTGGATTATTGCAGACATAGGAGGAAGAGGAAGGAGACTAGTAGAAGTTTAGGTAGGTAAGTGTGGAAACCTATCTCGACACAACTCATCCCAGGCTACATGGTCTCTCTATCTCTTATTGTCGACGGACGTGTGGGTGAGCGAGCATAAAAAATGATTGTCTGACTTCTGTCTACTGTGTAGACTGTGTAAACCATTCGCGCAGTGCATCCACCTTCATCTCTACTCTGCGATTTGTGTACAATTAAAAAAAAGCGACTGACTGCATCACATCCTGATCCACCTGCATTGAGCAGGGACATGTATGCAGTTCTGTGGTGATGAGAGCTGAATTTGGCCTTTCCTGGCTCTTTGCAATAGACACATATTACATCACTATATACTCTCATCTCATCTCAGACAGCGAGAAAAACTCTCGGAAGTTTATACCTGAGACTAAACCACCATACCACTTGACTCACGGACAAGACAGTGCATTGGCCTTCTCTCCTATGCAATGGAATTGGAACCGATACTGCTTGCGTACCACTCTCGACGTAGCAACACAGTCTCTGTTTTATAAGATCCATTGCACTCCCTCACTCAGGGTTAACCTAGTCTATGCAACTAACCCTTTCCTCTTTTGCTAATAACAATAAAGAGCTTTCTTGCTCCGGCTGGTTACTCTCTCATCTCACTCCTAGACGGATAGAAATGAACTTTTATTTGGATAAGATTTGTGCATGCCATTATCCAGTCAGTCTAGGCAGTCCCCATGTCTGCCACATAAAGTGCATTCGGTCGGATTTATTAGCTTAGTGCATTCGATAAACTTCACGTAACCTTAATACAATACTATCCTTTCTATACATAAGCTGATGATCAATACGCACGCAGTAAAAGTGTGAAATACACAATAAAGCACTGTTCGTCCCTTTTTCCTCACCTTCGGGCATCCTCTGAGTTTTCTAACTTCCATGCTAACAAATTTAATCTTGCATCGTAAGTGAATGTAAAAATTAAGGATATTCAGTAACAGAAATCTCATGAAGTTGTCTTGTTAGGTTGTTTCTTAAAATTACACAATTAAAATCCTCATTTCTCTTCTTTTCATCATGCAACCATTAGCTTTATAATTACTGGCACTCGTCCTGTGTACAGGAGGTTTCGAATTCTAGTAGACAATAAAATTGATTGCTTGTACTTTGCAATAATATACAAGTGATGCATTACACACAAACCTCCTTTGTAATTTGCGTTTATTTCTTTTAACTGTGTCTCTTTAGAATAATGCAATTCTTTCAGTCATTTCCAACTTAATTTGCCCTGTCCCGTCTCATCAGAAATCAACAAGGGTGATTTTATTGAACTAGACGAACGACACACATGAGACTTGATAAGCACGTTACACATCCTATGTCATTATTGTGATTGTGTAAAAGCAAAGAAGACCAACTTTCTTTTGTGTCTCCTTCCTTCGTCTGCCTGCATTTAAAAGTTACCAAAAAGCTTGTTTTAGGGTTGGTCACCACCAGCCTTTACAGTACACTCGTTCGTTGTTCTTAACTGCCTCACCTGATCTGGTCTTTTTAACCTTCTTCCCTTCTCTCACTACTTATCGCACTCTCTTACACTCGTTTTTAGTTTTTAGTGAATGATTTCTTCTACAGATCAATGTGGATCTCCAATGGCTTTGTGACCATATTAAATCTTCGTAAGTAGTCATTTATCACACAACGTGAACAATCATTTGTTATAAACCCACACGGTCGACACCATATGTCTCATTTCTTATTTTTGCATGAGAAACAACGCAATCATGCTAAAAAGTAGTTCTCAACCAGATAATTAAGTATATGAAACCAATCATAAGTAATAATAGTATTTTTAGTGTAATAATACTATTTTATGGATGAATAAAGTTGAGAAGGAAACTGGATTAGGTATGTACACTCTCATTAAGTTTAGATTTCTTTCCAAAGTCCACATACACACAAATATGATAAAACTGAATTTTCTTTCTGGCAGTTTAACCAACACTTCGTGATATTCATGTTCATCTTGGTGTGTTTATGTGAGCGAGTGCTCGTCTTAATTTGCATAAATAAACGCACGACGGCCTACAGCTTAAAAGCCTCGTGAACACTTTCAACATAGAACTGGAAGCAAAAACTCACACAGGTCAATCTTCTATTCGGACGGATATACATATATTTTGACGGATAAGAAGCACCTCTTTATTTATCCCAACAGTTCCCACCACAGACTGTGTGAGGTGAGAATGCATTGTTAAAGTTAACTTGAGACCTGACGTATGTTTATCAGAATTTTTTATTGTTTTCATTTGAAATTGATAAACTTACTAGTGTGTTGTAACACAAGGAATTATATAAGTTACATAAAATGATAGTGTGTGGATTGAAATGTTGGAATTCGATTTCCGGTGCTTCTTCCTTCTGGAGAGCGATTTCTCCTTTTAATTGCTAGCAACAATCATTAACTATGCAAGCAAATACCGGATATATAAATTTCTATATTTGTGTACGTATATCTCTTGCTGATCGTTTGCATGAAAATGCAACGCAGGAACTTTTAATCCCGTCATTTATTAGTTCAACTTTCACCTATCCTGGTTTTTATTCCTTCCTTTTAACTCCAACCAACCCTCCCAGTTCCTTAAGACTAATTAGTTGGTCGCGTTCTGACGAGCAGAGTGAGCCTTTGACTCTGTCACACTCATGCAGGGGTTCCTCTACCCAGGTGGACTAATTGGCCCGCAGTAAGCCCAATCTTTTAGTTAATTAGTGGATTCTAGGGTACCTCTTTTTGTTGCAAACCTAGACTGGTAGAGTTTGAACCCCCAATCGCCCATGAAATTATTTTGTGGTGGTGTGCAACCCAATCATTCATTACGGTTTACCTCGCAAGCAGCCCATATTCTCAAGTTTTTTGCTCTGCTGATTACTAACAACTCCATCTGATTTAGTATTTGAATGGTTTTCTTAAATTATCCAAGTTTTCAGGCACTCACAGTTGGAACACAGGATGTTATAGACACTTTAACGCACTAGAGGAATGCTAAGTTTAACTCTTTTTTGAGAACTACACTGCCATGGTCAGATATAATGCAAGACTGCACCATTAGCAGTTTTATTATGTTCTGTAGGAATTAAATATTCTGCATGACTGAATTTTTTACACGAAGAAAACCCTACATTTGCTTGAATGCTGCATTTTATCTCCTATTTTTACTTTCAGTATCTTTTCTGGTCATAAGTGGTCCCCGGTTACACAGGAAGTGAAACTGAACACAAAATAAAATAAGTTAATGCAGTATGTGAATAGGTTGAGTGAGCACAAGAAGGGCAATTTTCATATTCCAAAATACAATTGGCAATATAAGAAATGCAGCACGCAACCAACAACACCAGTTGTTTCCGAAATATTTCTCAACTAAATAATTCACAAGCGGGTTTATTGCTCTGTCCGCCCCCAATTGTGTGTTCGTTATACACACCTCGTACACAACGGCAACTTCACTGGACTTGCAGATATGTATTTTTATATATTAACGTATAATAATTGATTAATTTGCAACAGAGGAAATACATCTCATATGTGTCATGATTATTTTTATCCACCAAAAACGTCTGAATGAGCTTTATGCAGTCAACAGTGGACTAGTGAGTTGCTGCTTTTGCACGTGAGGAAGACAACTCAAAATCTTGATAGAGTAAACAACGATAAAAAAAGAAGGTAGAAGGGGACTTCACGTAGAAGTTGTTGAAGAGCTTTAATGATTCGGTGGAGTATAAAAAGTTGCCTCACTTTGTTGCTGGTTGTTACCTCCTTCATAATGCAACGAAGTCATGCAATAAATCCATATTAGGTTGATGCAGAGTGACCGTAAAAGATCTTAAAACACATCATCTCCACACACACACATCCACAAGGAACACATCTCTTCCCCCTTCTTTGCATACAAAACACTAACAAACGGTACACCTGAGCAACTCTCAGTCTACTCCTTCATCGTCGTAGGACACAAGAAGTCTGCACAAACCTCGATTCCCAGGGACTCGTTCATCATAAAAACCAGAGGAAGGAAGGAATCACACAAACTTATCTAACCACTTCTTCCTCTTTATAACAATACACACGATGTCAATGGAATATGCAAACTTATAAAGATATAAACCCAAGTCACCTGCGTACACAGGTGAAATCACCACGTGGAGTAACACCAAAGTAATCAAAACCTCATGATTTACTGTCTTGCTACTTATTCCATTAGCACCTGGAATTCTACTTTTCCGAGCTACTTTCGACAACACATATTTACTCATGAGCACAAGAATCTTCAGAAAATTAAAGCAACTGACCTATAAACAAGCTGACTCCAATTCCCACGGGTATTTCCAGGAGATGAAAGTCCTAAATAGTTCATGCGGATGTTGGGTGTCCATGAACCAGTACTTTGCGGGATAACTGACTCCGCAATTCAATTAGGATGGGTAAGGAAAATATTTTAGAAGAAAAGTTAAGTGTAAGGAATCGGGTAATATTATCCATGGATGAAGATAGTAAGTACTTCTTTACTCGATTTCCTTGAAAAAACTGCAGTCTCAGTGCAAAGTGAGTGAGACTTTATCACTATTTTTACAAGACTTGAAGAAGGGATAAGTTTTACTTTAAGGAAATATAAAGTTTGTGGAGTGCAGTAGTAGAGGTAGTTGTGGGACTGACCATGCCATAAAACATAGTGTAAGCAGTTAGTCTGTCTACTACCTTCTTTTTTACAAGATGTAATACTCTTCTTAAAGTGAAGCTAAGAATCCCTTTCCTCTTGTAAAGAGTATATCACAATGCGACGTCTTTCATAAGGGTGAACATCACAGACCTCTGAGCTGCTGAGTACAAGTAGTGTAAAGGGTGGCTATGTCTTGTGGAGAAAGATGCTCTTCGTGTAACGAGGAAAAAACTTTGAGATCGAGATGTGAGAGGGTGGAGGGGTTACTTCACTTGACAGTCTTCTCGAATCTTTCTTAACTTCAGTTTGCTCCAAGCAATTTCTTTAAAAAGAATTTTAAACTTCTTTTTCAACCCAAAAAGGTCCAGAGAGTTTTAAGTCAGAAAAAGGGAAAAACATAATCTTCAACTCAATCATGTTTCATGTGAGAGGAAGAGTGAATTTAGGATCGTATTGATCATTTTCTTAAGATCCAAAGACAATTTAAGACTTTGCTGTAGGGTTGTTAAGTTGTCGTAAAGTAGTAGATGTTATTTTTCCCGTTGAATCCTTACCCAAAATAAATATATTGTGCCAATTAAAACGCAGCATGTTAATGGATTGTCTTTATAAGTATTAAATAGATACAGAGATAATTATGTATGTGTCATTGTACACTTGGCCGACAGAAGTCAGCTTGGATTAAGACTGATCTCTGAGTGTGACCTACAAAGAAAAGCTTGATGATGAGATGATACTTCATCCCTGGTGCATGTCAATCTATCTTTTTCTTTCGCACGCCCTCAAATGTCCATCTACGTCCGTCTAGAATACACACAGACATCCAACAAAGCCAGATGAGCATTCTCAACAACTAACAGCTGCATTCTGAATTCACATCCAAATACGTGCACAGCAAGTAAACCCTTCTTTATGTAAATTAATTATCATCTTTGAGACATCAAACTAAACGAAAGCGTCTCAGGTGTGCAATCCATAGTTTTTCTTTCAAGAGGATTTTCAATATTATGTATCATTTGGCTTGACGAACATAAGGATTCATTCATACAATATTTAAAATATAACGTGTAGCATTTTCTAAATTATGATTAGATTTTCTTCGGAACCAATACTTGTAATGTAAAATATTTCAGGCACAAAAGTTGTGGACATATATTGCCCAGTCATTACCAAGCTGCTGAAAACACCACCGATAGACACGAACATAGTAGAATTTTCTCATTACATTTAGAGTCATTAATCAACTGAGTCCAATAGAGCGTCAAATAAATAACTGGTGGTAACAAAGAGAACCTTCTGCTGATGGAAAGTAAACGTCTGACATTTCTTTTTACAGATTTTTATAGCAGCACACAATCTAAATCTTTTAACTTCTCATATTTTTTTGAAAATGTTAGTTTAGTAATGACACAGAAACAGAACTGAATCACCAGAATCTAGAAGGTATATAGAGAAAAAAAATACGCCCCTGTCTTCATTCCATATAATTCGGTATTCAAAGAGAAAGGGAACCTTCGAGATTCCGAAAATAAGGTGATTATTTTACAGAAAGCTATTCATCCGGCTCAGAGAAAGAAAGCGACTCACGCCTCCGCTTTATGATAGACATCGGGATGAGCAAGATGAAGATCATTACTCCAAAACACGATCAACATGTGCTCAGTCACAGTCTACTTCGTAGCTATCCAATGTACTTTAAATTACTTTGGTCGGATCAAAAGAAAATCCCAGTCTGACTATACTTTATCGTCACGTAAAGGCTGTTTCTACAACTTCCAGAAATAGAGATGACATCTTAAACAATTCCACAAAAACATCCATACAGCTTTGTCAGTTCCATATTCCTTTAAAAGTATCTCACGACAGGATTTTCCATTAGTATCAAACTATCAAGGCAAAAGTAAGTACAAGGGATTTTTTATGATAGATTTTGATACGTACAAAAATCATCGCTCATTGTAACCATGATGTGGCCACACAAGAATCTATTAAGACTTTCCGCAAACAGTATGTACTGTACAAAAGGAAAGCTAGGAATGAAAGAGGCTGCCCAAGAAAAGATAATATGTCATTTTCAGCGGTAAGTCTGCGGTCATACGCTGTATCGTTAAAGAAAGACTTTGTACAAAAGGTAAATTATTGTAGGAGTAACTCCAAAGAAACCAGCAAACAAAATGACATTCTGTGGGCTCTGCCTTTCTGGTCACGGCTAATTATTATCAAGTCCTCTCGTTCGTAATTTAGCACGAATCTTTACACAAAATTTTGAAGGAAACCGACATAACATTTAACATTATCGTCTTCCTGAGGGTTGGGCTCAGCCGTCGTTACCTTCAAAGTCAGCAGTTTAAAAAATACCCTGTGACAATCCTCTGAGGTTACGCCATACCCACATACTTTTGTCATCGACTCGTATATGTAATACTCATATGATGATGATTGATTCTGTGGATTGTATTTCTGTCAATCTGAGATTGACCTATTCATCTTAAAAGTAAATCCGGATTTCCTCTGGGTGCTTAGCAGAGTAGGGATTTATCGTTCCTCGAGAAAAAGGGTGTCTGCATTCTGTCTGGACTAGTAAACTTTGTGGGAGAAACTTTGGTCTCGTCTAGACTGAAGAAAACCAGCAAGCAGACGAAACAAAAACATTGACATCACTGAGAAGACTTGAAGAAGCGCAGTGTGTCTCTTTTTTGTCACTTTGTATTGACACAAGATAATTAAACTCTTTATCGTCTTTTACCCTCCTACGCTGTCATTCCCATTTGACTGAACCTGTCGTAACTTTGGCACAATGGTGTTGTGTGTACTGCAACTTTTTCTTAAGCTTGTATAGTTGCATTTTAACTCGTCATAATGTATAACTTATCATGTGCGCTCAATGATTTCAGGGCAGTTACAAGGGTTTTGGTGCCGTGTAGCGTGCATTATGCACGCATATATTATTATACCTTTTTATCGGAACAAGACCACCTCAAAGATGATCTTGTGAAAGGACATCAAGATATAGTTAAAAATAGAAATAAAACCATCTTAATCATCTTCCTTTCTTAATCCCATGGAGTGCAATGCTTGTGTACTTTTCATCGAATGAATCCGAAAGCAAATCTCTGCACTCATTATCCATACTGTGATTGGAATCACACTATTCACTTATCATCTTCATGAAGAGCACAACAAAGAGGAGTAACAATAAGGAAGGACTCTCCTTGAATGACTTCCTTGCTCACACATACACACAAATTTCCATAAAAGAAAGCATGAGTAGGAAAACACTAAAAAAAGAAGTCAACTCTGACAGACACAGCCTGGTTTTTTCATCTTTAAGAGAAGGCCAAGGGGGTCTGTCTGGTTCAGAATTCAGATGCCAGATTCCTAAATTCTTTTTCCATTCTCTTTTCTTCAGATTCTTTTGATCAGAAAGGTGCATTCACTTCTGATTGTCTCATTATATAAATTAAGTTCTCTCATCTCGTCTACTAAAGGTATGTGATGCTCATCGTTATCTCACTAATTACAGATAATATTCTTATGTTACTTAAAACAAAACACGACCACAGGACTAGATAACAATTAGGATGTTACGCAAGGTTGATATGTACATTGGTTGGTTTAAACCGTCCAGCAGTAGTCATGTAAAGCATATCTCAAGGTGATACCCCACCTGCCAAAATAGTTTAAAGTATCAACCTATATATTCTTCTTAGAAGAATGACAAGAAACAATGGGATCTTTATCCTTTAACCAACGAAGCATTAATTTTTCGGAGTTGCTGTCCATCGTAATGAAACACACAATACAAGAGGGTTAGGTATGCCTTTTGCGCAAAAATTCAGATTCACATTACATTCTGAACAAATGCATCCGATCGAGTGTTTTCCAATTATTGCCTCTCTGAATTGAGCCAGTTGACTCCCAACAGTTGAAAATTCCATATGAGAGTCCCAATAATGAGTGTTAAAAGATATTTACAAATGTATTATTAACTTCCAGGTACCACCTACGCTGCAGGCTTATAATCTCTCCAGTTGCCAGTGAAAAATTGTATGTTCGTATAACAGCATTCACAAGTATTAGAGCAACAGGAGACACTCGAAAGTTTAGAAACACCGAGACATACCTACTTTTTAAGCCGATTTCACTCGGGTAGTAGGAGAAAACACCTTGCAGAGGATATGCTTATATGCGGAGCGAAGTACATACCCACCCCGTATGTTTGGAATCGTTATTAGAGAACTCATCTTTTCTACCTTTCCCTAAAGATTTCCTTCGCTGTTGTACGACAAACCCGATTTCCTGCCAGTACTTTCTTCCTGTCGTATTCCTCTTGCGGATGTCCTTCACAGATCGAGTGAACGACCGGTCTCAATGTCTCCTGAGAGAAAGCCAACTACTTATTTCTGATAGGTGCTTACTGAACAGTAAAAGACGTATTTTACTTAACATGAAAGTTTCTCGGCGTATAATAAATTAGATTTTTTAGATTGAGTAGGTTTCAAATCCAAGAGTACCTACATGCTTCTTCGAGAGAAAGTAATTTTCCTAAAGGGTAAAAACTCCAACAAACTAAGGTTGTTTGGTATATGTAAGTATTATAATTTAGCCTGTATTTCTCAAGAACAAATGGTCTGCTAACTTTTGCTGAATAGATTTAATTAACTGAGAAGAATCACAGCGATATTTTGCATAATACATCGCTTTCACATTTGCATCTTAAGATTTATATCGTTTTGTAAGATACTTGAACTTAAGTTGACTCAAATCCTTCAGAAGAACTTGGGAAATACTTATGAATGCTTTAAAATATGGATTGAATCGAAAGTATGGAAGGAGAAAGTACGAGGTTTCTAATTTGATCTCCACACAAACTGCTCCTTTATTGAATACCCTTGTGGAAGATTTTAACAAGTTAACTTTACGAGTGCCGGTACAATAGAAATGTTCAAATCACTTTATACTCGTCACAGCATAACATCATCCTAAGTTAGTAGTTTACTTTTCGAGAGAAATTCAGTCTCCTTGAGCCTCTTTCTCCAATAAATAATACATTCTCAACATCAAACGGGTTTTTATCAAAGTTCCAGAGTTTCAAGAGACTTGTGTGGGGCTTGTTTGCTCACACAGACTTCATTCGCATACTCCTCTTTAAAAATCACTACTAGGGCCAAGGAAGATGCTTGTTTTCTCTACGTACTGCTTTAATAAGAAGGAGCTTCTGCTCGTTTCAAGTAACGAAAATATCAGAGGATTGATATCAAAACTGTACACTTGACTGCATGCGATATTCCGAGTAAAAGTTGAAAGCTCGGTCCTGAAGGGAGCAATTATCCCACCTCACACACAAACTACCGAAATCCTTTTATTTGCTTCCCTTTCTCCGTCTCGATTTATTGCATGATGAGTGTAATAATTACTCTACCGTGCTTCAGTGCAAACGATAAACTCTTTCCCTATATGAGCATTAAGAGCAACTTTCCCATTGCACATGAACGCTCACTCACACCTCCGATTTCAAATTATGTAGTCTGTGGGTTCTTTTAATCCATCCAGACACATATTAAAGTTGTGTATGTAGGTCATATTCGGCACAACGCCTCTGTGTGTGTGTCTGTGTGTGAGTTCTACAAATCGGCAATCCATCTATTAGTATACCTACCTGCCGAGATTTTTTCATCTTACATAAACCATGTTTTACGCTTCCGTATTGAGTAATCACTGGAAAGAGAAAAGTTCTTTGGAAACCAAAAGTAGCATCGTTTCCTCATATTCAATACCCGTTCAGCTTTTTCTTGGGTGTGGGAATAAAACCCGGAAATGGGTTTTCTCTCCTTTTCTCTCGAAATAATGTACTTGGGAATACAACATATGTGCATGTAAACGGGAAAGAAAGAAAGAGAGACGGTGGTACTCAGAGCCAGACTTTATTGATCCAATGTGCCATATACATACCCTACCACACTGGAGAAAGTTCAGTCTGAGTTGAGGAGTCCACAACCAACTTGATGCTTTCTCAGTTGAGGAAGGATCCACGAATGAGACTGATGGTGTGCTACCTCCTCTTCATATTTAAAGGGATTCGAATGGCCAGTGTGGAATCATCCAAAAGACACACTGCAGTTTTCTCAGAAATAAATGCACCAGGGAGTTCAATAAAAACTCCGGGTAGAATGGAATTGTCCGGTTGGTAGGAATGTTGAATTTTTTAACCCAATCTCACTCGTCCCCTAGACTTTACTACCTTTTTCCAATAAGACAGTCAGGCAGACAGACGCATAATACAGTTCTCTGTGCGACTGCATAGTTGTTGAGTTTTGGCTTCTTGTGTGTATTTCCGTGAATTTTTTCCTTCACATTCATTTCCTTGTATAGCCTGATGAGATTTCGGTTTCTCGTCTGTCTTCTCCTCAATCGTTCTAACCAACAGACGACTTGAGCATCTCCAAAGATTTTTGGGAGGCAAAGACATAATGCTAATAATATATGTGGCAAATGTGGCTCGCTTAAGGCTATTCTGTGTTGCTAACTGAGAAAAACCGTGAAAAGAGGGCAGACTGGATGACTCCTGAATATCTGTATGGGTGATGGGTGGAAAAGAGCCAGCATAACAAATTTTAGCTTAGCCTCATTCGCCAATCGTGATATGAAACCCTCGACTGAGAATTTTACTGAGAGAATACACACGAGACATATGTAACACAGATCGGGTAGGATGGAATGGAGCACCCACTCGTCACTCGCTATAAAATGAAAGTCTTATCCAGAGTGACTATAGATGAGAGTGTGCCATTTTCTAGAGAATTCATTTTTAAGTGATGGTGGTGTACTAAAAACTGTTGCTTTTCTTTCACTTTACGCCATTTCGCTTCATGTAAAACAAGTAATGGTGTAGAACGAAAAGAGTAAATCACAAGGAGTAATTGCCATTTGCATTTACACCAGAGAATTGTGTGTGGAAGACGGGTGTGTATATTTAATTGAAACGTAGGAAGTCAAAGGATGAGGGCTATTTATGGTTGAGCCGATAACAGGATTGGATACTAATCTTGTGGCGGATGACAGGCAGAGATGCAGGCAGGAAGGAAGAAAGGAGAGCAAATATCGATCCAAACTTTGCTACATAAGTAACAGTCGCTTTAAACACTGACTTCGACTTTCACCGGCCGGTTCAATAAGATTTCTACTCTACACACGACTCACCAAGGAAGGTGAGCTGTCTCCTAGTTCTAATCATCTCGGTCACTCCTGGCTTGAATTACACATTTGTATATTCTTTAGAGATTACATTCCCGACAACTTATGCAATGAAGAGATAACGGGCGAAGGATCGTCTAACAAATAAATAACATTTGATCGTACGTAATTACTTATGTATGGAATTATTTACACTGAAGTTGAAAAGTATTCGATTCTTCAGTACACTATTTAATTAACTGTGTCATACATAATTAAACATAATGAGCTCAGAGTGAGCAGGTTTGATTTAATAAATGAATGAATTAATAAATGTCATTTTGCATTATCTTCAATTAAAATTAAGTAAGAAATTAAATATTTTGTACCTGGAACTGAAGCCCTCGGGAATCCACCACGGTTGTTGGTTGTTCTCGTGATCTTTTGCACCTGACTCACTTTCACTTCACCTTCACTAGTACACACTTACTCACTTCTGCGAGGATTATTTGAAAAGCTGTATTAAATAGAAAACCGTTATAAAACACAGTCTTAGAGACAATTCATATTCGTATTAATTTTCGATATGTATTAATTTGTTGACGCTATGATTGGCACTGTTTTGTTTAGTCAAATAACCAATCATAAAGGTTAAAACTAGTATGTACCAGTCTTAACTGGAAACGGAAGTTATGTCATCAGTAGAGGTAGTTTATGATTCTTTACTACTTAATTTGAAGATTCTGTTGGCTTAGCTATGTAGACACATTAATTTGTTTGATGCGTTATTAGAACACACTTTAATTGCATTTGCTTCTCAAGTATCACATGAATTGTTATTTTAAGATTAATTGATACAAATCAACGAGGTTCAGTGCGTTGCCTAAACTTAAGGCATCAGATTCAATGGCTCGCCGAATTTGCTTGAATGTATTTAAGGTTCAATGGAGTACCGCAGTTATTTTGATGTTGTAGTAATATACTTACAATTCATAAAATTATATTTTCTTTCGGCATTTATTTTCAAGTCTAATAAAACTGAAAATCCTAAGAGAGCTAATTTTTTAATCAAAGGAACGATTATGGAAAATAAATTACAATTTATCTATACAAAATTCGAATAAGGTTTGATCAGCTTTGACAAGGAAATCCATTGATCGGAAACAATAGAGTAATTATTCAAGTAAAAACTTCTTTTGCAAAAAAATACTCGACACTTTACAAAGGCATAAGATGTTTTGAGGCAATTAAATTTACACGATCTCTCCTAAACACCTTTAGCATCTCTTACATGCATGTACCCTAAAGTCGCGAATATAAGCCGCCGTCGATTATTAGCCGCACTCGGTTATAAGCCGCAAAAATCTTGAGAAT
>JAQGAB010000538.1:0-25482 GCA_034696565.1 Isotomurus graminis | reverse complement strand
AATTCAGTTCTCTATAGATTAAATATCTCCGCATATAGATATCAGCATAACAAAATACTGTCGTCGGGTATACATTATACCCGACAACCTTAATATTGTAAATTACCTAAGCATATGCAATTAAATTGTTGAGCAATGCTAATGGAAGCTCGTATACATGTAATGCTCTCATTATGTAACAGAAGTCAAGTATCTCTAAGTAATTGTTAGCTTATAACCTACACAAACCCATCTTGACGTTATTTTTTATTGTCTGACCATCTGTGAAGCTTTTATTCTAGTAAACGGGGGTTACCGTATAGTCTCGGACCGAAGGCTGAAATACGATAGACATCAACTCAATGTTGTCAGACGCATCGAATTTGTTAGGATTTCTAACAATTTGATTCTAAGCATCGACTACGTGCAGCTCGACCAGTGTGAGTAGAAGGAGAGCTCTGTCTTCCCTCTCACTATTCGTGAATGGCTTACAAAAATAATTATAGCTGCCAAGATCATCTCGTCGTACTAAACTCAGCTATCCAATATACGACATCACGTAGGAAAAAACCATTTGCGCTGTTTGTTGATCCATCAAAAATTCGATAGTAAACACCATGCTATGACGATGACTTTGACAACGTTTATGCATGACAAGTCTAGCAATCGAGATCCGTTAAGATTGCAATCCTTAAGGAGCCCAACAAAATATTTGATTTGATTTGAAAGTTATATTTGATTGGACAAGAAGATGATTGTAAGTAATGTAACTCACGGAGATCTGGAACACACAGCGTGACGTGGAGACATTTCATTTCTTAAGCTTTCTGACTTTCACTGTTAGAGTAAAGTTGACCCTTGAACCACACACGTGAATATCGAAAAGGAATTAGGTCGGTATCACATTCTGATCGCGTAGGCTAAAAAGTCAACGATACGATACTAATTTATAAGAACCAATATGGTCTTTACTTTTACTTTAGTATTCTACATGATACAATATGACGAGTTGAATTGTATTTAACGAATCACTGTCTCGCTGGTTCCCCTTTTCACCTCGTGTGACGTGGAGTCGTTGATAGGTAGAAAATGTTAATACCTGATTGTGTGAGTTCATAGAAGTTTGGTTTGCTTGGTGGTATCGACTTCCGGGTTAAAAGTACCAACAGAGCATTCAGCCTTAATACCCCCATTAACTTAGCAAACTAAAACTAGGAGCTCTCCAACATTCCAACGTTTAATTCTATCGCAAATCTAACATGAAATTATGCAGGTTTTGAGGAAACCGTATAAACCAGTGAGTCAACTATTTTATTGTTAAGAATACTCCTAAACACGATTGTACTTGGCAATCGAAAGCTAAGGAATGAATGATTCCAACTGTTACCCTGATACTCTTGAAAGATGAATAATATAAATGATACTTCTTAAAGGTGAAAAGTTCAACGAGAGATCTTAATTTTTAAACTGTCGATTAATTGGAACCTTTGTTTTCTAATTAAAAATATAATAATTGATCATTTGCAAAATGTTGACTGCCACTTTTTTCGTATATTGTGTGAAGAATTGTAATGAACTATAAAGCTGAGACCCGGTGGTCATTCATTAGTCTCTGAATTTCCTGTGTCTAGCTTTGTGTGCAATTACTAACTGCTTCACAGCCATACCCTCTGTTGTAATATTCTATGCAATTATTTTAAATGCAGGTAAGGTTTAAGTACTTTGTTTAATTTACTTGTGTAACTGTGAAAACGACGTGGTTTGTTAAAACCCAGACATTTAATCCAAGTAAATTTGAGCTAACCCACTTTTCTACGGTAACAATAATAAGTTTTGAGTAACTCATTAAGATTTTTCATTTGGTTAGCCACTCAAGCTTCTAGAAACTATTAACAACAGTATCTAATGATTTCAATTTACATTAGAGCAGACGTGCAGTTTTGCTTTGATAATATAAATTTATCCGCAGTCCATGTCTGGAAAAATCAGCATTATCTCAAAATACATTTTAAAAATTTGTGAAAGCCGCTTGAATTTACCTCTGAAGGAATCATCGGGTATCTTGAAAATATATATACACTGATGTGTAATATTATTTGTTCAATCATAATTTAGTATACGCGTACACGTACTTGTAAATTACTTATACCACGCTAGGTGACGACTGTTTAAAATAACATTTTCAAATCATTCAGCTTATATTCCCGGGTCCCGATTAACACCAACTGGCTCGGGTGTTTGAAACAATGGTCAGGATGTGATTTCGCAGGAAGAATGTATCTTGATCGGTTTAGTGGTTCTTGAGTTGAATCTTGAATAGATATCAGACTCTCTGACAGATGGAGAGCGGGACTTTGTGCCTTTTCTTATATACTTTTAGTTACCTGGGCAAAAACCACGAAACGTTTGGGGATGTTAAGTTCAGTTTATAAAATAATGTAAAAAATACATAGCTCACATACTAATAAATTTTATTCCCCGGCCTCGCGCGAATTTTATGTGATGTACAAGGCTGAAATTGTTTGCGTTGTCTGAGCCATAAAGAAACCTAAAGGCCATTATTCTGCTAATGAACATTTGAAATTATTTAGCTTGCCAGATACCCAGTTGAAAATTATAGACCAATATGACATAAAAACGTTGAACAGACAGTAGCAACTATTTATTTAATCAACACTCCGTAATCCATAGTCACGCTTGGTTACCCGTTGAGTTGCACATACAAACAAAAGTTTGACAACTTATGTGAAAATGTAAGCTCATCTAAACACTCACCTCTGAAGCATCCGTTTTGTATGTTTATGTGAATTTAAACTCTTGCGACCAATATAAAAACTAAGCTTGCATACTAGAAATATATATTATATACTAACTGCTAAAGTTACTTGAAACAAACAGAGTTTCAAATAAAGTTTTTGAGCAATAATTACCGCTTTATATGTGTTTTAGTGTCAAAAGCTTAAATCTTCTGACTCTTCTGCATTTGTAAAACACTTAACTAATTTCGTTTGAATGTCAGAAATTCCAAAAGCAAATAAATGCATACTGAGCATCATTACGATTATTATCTCTACAAGTATGACCGCCCCATTTTCTGAACCATTTCAAATAGAAAAACCTCCAGGCATTATAACTTGCACAGTACACTTCACGATTTCATACACTCATGCAAACCAAGAAGACGAAGACCTGTACGAAGCATTCATGCTTGAAAACAAAGACACGTTTCTATACACAACCAGCACGAATATTGATCAACATCCGATATCGCCAGTAGACAGTTTCAACGAAGAGTGCACAATCAACATAATTGTCGTGTCAACTTATATTCAGGAAACTGGAAACATAAGACATTTTTCAGACGGACATCCTGGTTTAAGCAGATACAGTTGGACAAATCCTATGCACTCTATATTCATTTTAGTATATCCACTTTGCTCTTATCACACGGTGTACAGAAAACCAATACAAAGAAATTAGAAGATATTTGTGCATTTTTGCAAATGCGAAACAATTTCATATTCCAAATTCCCAAATGCATTTTTTAATATATACATTCCCGGTACACTTCACGTTTTATTAAGTGTCTTGGAAGAAGAGTCACCGTATTCTATTTACGATGAAACGCCACCAGCAAGTTTCAAATCAGGAAATGCAGTAACGTTGATTGGAAATCAAATTCCAAGTGATATTGGCGAACTACAGCAGTTAATTAACACCAAGCAAAAATATCGTATCTTTGGTTTTAAGCGGTACAATATTGAACTTATGATGCTTGCAGTTGTCGCTAATCTCCGAAATGCAACGCTGCAGTCAAGGAATACTATACACGAAAATGCTATTGCACGTGTTGGTTACAATCAAAACGCTTCTTCAAGCCTAAGGCAAAAAACAGAAGCTATTACGTACACGATAAGTGTTTTAGAGGATGTGCATATGACGCTTGTATACTCAGAGCAGAAATTAATGCGGTTTGAAAATACCATAATAAAACTGGGGACAAGTTTTCAACCTTCTGTTTGGGGAGTATTTTTGGTATTAATGCTTCTTTTGGGCTTAACATTGCGCAAATCCAAAACCTCTTGCGATATTCAATCATTATACGAATCGATTGAAATCCCAATTCGAGTATGTTGTGAACAAGGTCTAAATAGCAGTCACAAAATTCTACCTTTGTACTTGTTGTGTTTGTTGGTAATTGTAAACTACTAAAGTCGGATTTTACTGCTGAAATGATCATCCCTGCAAAACCAAACTTAGAAAACAATGTGAATACATTGATCAAACACGATTACAAAGTGATTGCCAAGCCGAGTTGGTTACCGAGAATTGCTGATGGTTTCAAGAACTCTGGGATAAAAACAGGAAACAACTCAATCATCTTAAGTTCTTTTGCACACATAGTTGAAAAGGTATGCACAAAAAACTTTACGATTGTGTTGTATGCTGATATGTATTTATTGGCTCACAGAAACTGGGAAAGGAAGCATTTAGCCACACACTGTCTGAACTACTGGACTCGCTATTTGCCTACAAAGTATTACACGTTTTGGAGAAATTTAGTGTACTTCGGTCCAGAAAATGAACTAATGTTGAAACAAATTCATTATTTGAAGCAATCGGGGTTGTATTTTCTTTTAGAAAAATTGCAATATCATGCTTACGGTTTAACAGTTGAGAGCAAAGTGCAGAAATTTATGAAGACTAAATCAATTTTGGCTAATCTAGAGTTCATTCAACAGAAAAGCTTCGTTTCCGTATTTGCAATTACGGCTGCAGCATTTCTGTTCTGCTGCGGTGTTTTTGTTGCTGAATTGAATCTGCGGAATATAATCGCTGCATTAATTAGGAACATTAGGATACATTGTGCACGAAAGCTGTTATTTGTCTTATCGTCTTTCAACTACTTGTTTTACAGTCTTTAGTCATATATAAAATCACTCATTATACATGTAATTTGTTTCTAAGTAGTTTCATTACGCACTAGTACGGACGCTAGTAATCTGGACTTAACTGGAACGGTCCGTAGTCAAAAATAATTCAGAGATGAGGAAAACATTTATGTTTCAAAGGGAGATCACTTGTAATACAGCGAGATTTAAACGTAACATGGCAATTGTAGCTTTTAATAATTTTACTTATTCATTTCCCACATAGAAAGAGCTTTTGTCCATGCAGATAAATATTTTCCGGAACTATTGGTCATCCAGAGTAAAGTGCAATGCACCGTTTTGTATGAATTCTACTTATAACTTTAAAAGAATTATAAGGTTAGAAGTGGACGAACTGGCACTTAAATATTAATTTGTTACCTTATCAAAGTGAGACTAAAAAGTTAAGATATTAATAAGATTGTTTTAACATTCGGTCACCAAAATGAGGTAATTTCACTCGGTTTCTGATTGTCATCTAAATCTCCCATTGTGGGTTACGCATGTTTATAATGAATCCTGCAAACTTTCATTCACCTTATACTATAAAAGTGTCAAAGAAAAATTTCTGTTATTACTATGTGTTCGCTATGGTTATCTTTATATTCTGATAATGTGTAGTTGGATTTGCATGGAGAGAACAGCTATCACTAGGATACTTTATTTTGCGTCTATGGTAACTGTGTTATTCATACGCTCGAAGTGGCCAGAAAGAGAATAATAAATTTCTCTAGTCACACTTATTTACACACTTGCAGAATCGTGTTTTAGAAACTACAAACTTTGTCGTAATAAATATATTATTGCCTATTTTGTGAGTAGAAAACTGAAAAGATAAGCAGTTTTAGTCCGCTGAAATACTCCCAAACGGCACAATAGACGACTAGTACGGTCATGCAAGTCCCAATTGACTGGGGTAAAACTGCACGATCACTCCGGACATATGTCTGTTATAATGTATTTAGTATCTACGATTTAAGAAGCAGTGAAAATGACTCGCACAAGGTATTTCTTTCGTAAGAAGATTGGAATTTCTAAATTTAATACCAACGTATTAGTTTGTAGATGAATGAATAAATGCTACATAACATTTTACGTGCCTTCCACAATATTGTTGCAACATTTTATCACTTATATTTACATAAACTAACAATAAACGGCTAAATTCTAAAATAAAGAACCACACAACTATCATACATTCTTATTTAAGTTATAATATTTATCACATGGACGTGTGCTATTGACAATATGTACAACTTATATATAAATGATTTATTAAATTATGTAATTGATATTTCCTTATGCTCATTCTACGGGTAAACAGTAAATACATTGAATAGCGTGAACTATGTAATATAATGGTTGGATAGTTTTTCTGATTAACTAATAATTGACGTATTAAACATACCTAATTCTGCCACTAAATAAACTAACAACTTTTAGCCCATATTATATGGATCATAGTACTAATCATTAACTACCTACTACCCGATTTTATGCAAAGCGCACTCGCAGTGTATTCCATGCACCGCAACATTATGACAAGCGGTGTAGTTCTTTCCACAAAATTACATTGCGCTATATGAATCTTTATGACACGTAAAGACTTTAATGTCCTACGACCTTTAGATTTACCAATATTACACCCTTTCCATTCTACAAGAAGTTTTTCTGATTGGGTCCAAATACTTGCAGCAAGAGCAAGAATTAAAAGGAATGACGTGTACCCTGCCACCGCCATTGTAACAAGAAAACATTTAACGAACAAGTTAATCACATTCCACATTGAAATTGCCAAAATACCTGATGCAATTGGCATACCAAATCCTGCAGTGATAGCAATAGCAAACACATTTACAGAATACAACTCGTTAAACACTTTAACAAGCAGACTCACTTCCCTGTATTTCTTATATCCCTGAGGCTGTTGTGTATACCGTTGTTTCTTCTTCAGGTGTTTCATGTAGTTTGCAAATGCCACACACCCCAGTATTACGTGGTTTATTGCGATTATAAAACTAACCATGTCAGTTGCCAGTGACGTAAATGGAATAACCAGACAACACTGTACAATTCGACACGCAAAACTCATAAATTTAACTGATTCTGCATTTAGAGGTAGTTGTAATACAAGGAACCCTAAAAATGGAGGGCTTTCGAAAAGCACCATATTCAGTCCCAGCTCACCAACGAATGCAACAAGGGCACCAATGAAAACGAATTCAAGGAACGCAATTAAGATCGGATTTCTGTATGACTTTGAATCTGAAAAAAAGGATTAATTGCAAATGGAGCAAAGTTTTTGTGGCAAGTTATTTTGTTACCTTTATCACACAGAAAGAATTTTTCAAAGTCCATCGTGGCATTTATATGACAAATAACTTTCCCCCGTAGGGTTTCTGATTTCGTCAAGTTGTAAATTGAAGTTGTGCTGTTTCGAATGAAGAGCAATATGGCACAGCCGAATATTTCTATTGAAGGAGCTCGTTTATAAGCAGTTACAAGGGTACCCAGAACGTACACAACGAGATTCAGATGTACCAATATATTTTGCATAGCTACTGTGCGTTTGCGACGCTTAGTCAGTTTTAAGTTCTTGTTCTTTTCATCCCAGACGTAGAAATTTGATTTAAAACAGGTTGAATATTTTAACCAACGGAAAAATTCATTTTTATACAGGAAATACATTTTGTTTGAATTTTTTATAATGAACTAGACGTTTTCTCAGATCAAGACTAACATTCAAATGTTTGCTGAATACTGATGATTGCCTGTTTCTTCAAATTGTAGACCTGGGATCAGGTACAGTTTATTGTTTCACAATGTACCATAATAATAAATAACTTGTTGTTCAAAGTAGCCTGGCACGAATTCACCAATTTATTCATGTTTTGAAAACAAGGCAGCCCTACTCAACAAAATTCTTAGAATATTAACAACTAAGACGAATAGTCAATAGGTTGTCAACAGATAATATGGAAACAAATCATAATAAATAATGCTAGTCCACCCTCCACTATACTAAAGTCATTCCTGTTGTTAACTTACAATGAAATGGTTTTCGCTGTTGCATTAGTGGTGCCTGGCAAGTTAATAGCCAGCATTTAAACATTTTAGTGTTGCGTTTCATTATTGTTTGGAAAGAATAACTAAGGTGGTTGTAGATCGAAGAAAAAGATAATCAATTGCGGATTACCCAATGAGATGAGTGCACTTATAAAATGGTTAGAGATTATACAGGGTAAGTAAGTCCTTAAAGCAAATAATCATAGTAGACTGCATTGTATAAGATGCGCATATTTATATTTAGGGTATGGAGCTTGAAGAACTCCATTGTAAGTTAAGTAGCACACGTTAATGCACACTTGGAAATTCACTTTGCACGACATATTGAATCCAAAGGGTATAGAGACGCCCGTCTCAGAAGAAGACAAGGAAAAGGTGGATTCCTGAACATCAAACAGTTTCATTGCCAACTAGAAACACGAATATGATTAGAGTTTATGAAATAGCTTGTCAAAGCAATCCGTGATAGTTAATCATCATTAATATCAAAGAAGGTAATCAGCATCATACAGGTAGTCAACAACAGGGGCTTTGTCTAAACCGCAAACATTACAAAGGCATGGTTCAATCAGACAATAGGAAATCCGTCACCGGTATATTTGCAATAGTTGTCATTAATATATTATACTATTTAAAATGATAATAAAAATACTGTCTACGTAAGCAAACACTTAATGAACTAACATATTTAAAGTTCAGGGAGCTTAGTACCCATGGAAACTCGAGATGCAGCAAAAGCGACTGTACAAATCGAGTGTTATTTTTCATTGAAATATTAAAAGGAAATACATTCCTTATTAACATTATTGATCTTTAAATATTTAGGTCTTCAAAGTTGTCCACATTTGGCAATACATATTAACTAAAGTACACATCTCAACATATATAAAAGTTAGTTTGGTTATTTTAACTTAAACTTATAACAAAAATTCATTGGTTTTTAATTAGTCACGAATGTTTACCCTCAACGGTCATTAATGAATTTAATCGTGGAAAACTGCTTCGTCAATAAATAATCGCACGTACCCTTTCAAGGTGTTTTTCTAGATGTCTACTAACCAAAATCTGATTTTCTAGTTATAAATTTTCGAATTAATTATACCTGAATTTAATTTTTAATACAACCCAATGGTATTCATTCACTGGTAAAACTATTTATGTAAGTTGAAAGAGAATCCAATAACGACGCACTTGTTTATTCCAGTTTACATTAACCTTCATAATATGTATATTTTCGTGACATTGATTTTGATATTTGTACAGAATAATTTGTTAGCAGTCATAAGTTTCAACAAAATCAGTGTACTATAAACACCGAAATTTATTTCGCAATCACAGGCTGCTAGTAAATGTAAAACAATTTGCTAGAGGCAATTACTAAAAGGCTGATAGTATCTGGTGATACAAAATTAACGAATTTGGAGTGAGTTTAATTAATGTGCCTTAAATTTATTTTCAATGACCTAATTTAGACTTGTGTACGTCGTTAATTAACGCACAACTTGTGACATTACAAGGGTTCCTCGTTAACGCTGACCATGGAATGAATTCCATAGGTCGCCTTTACTTCTGCTACCGTTTCCAGTGTAACAACATTTCCATCTACGCTGATAATTCTTCCATCAACCTTCTCCGAGAGTAAATACGCCTTCACAAAGTTCCCATTGGCAGGTTCACTCACTTTCTACACACACATACATCTGGTTTATACTTAAATTAAATCCCAACCTTCTTTCTGTTACCTTATACCAACCCTCAGAAACCTCTTCAAGTCGTTTCACATCTAAAGTCGCCGTTAATGTCACAGTGACTGGAAGCTTCACACCTTCCACAACATTCAGAGTCGCAATCGCAGTCATTTTTGTCTTTGGAGGAACCACCAAAGGCTCTTCAACGCTAAACTCCCTCGTTACTTCAGTTGAAAAACTCGTTGAGGATCCAAAGTCCGCTTCAAACCCAGTTTCCACTGTTGTTGACCCCAGCAAAGGAATGCTACCTTCAACGCTCACACTTGCAAAGACTTTAAACGAAGACGACAAAGTAAACGAATGCATTTCCACTTGCTTATGTGACGCTTTAAACACGTGGGTCTGAGTCTGGCTAGAATTGTTGATTTACGTCCGTTTGGACATTGTCAGAGGAACAGAACAATTAGTTATAGTACTCTCGTCTTCGTCGTACTTCATGTTAATAATCCTCGCCTTGCCTGGGGCCACAACGGGTTGCCATTTCATCTGCGCTGATTCCAGAACTAAATAAAGTATTATCCCTTGTCAGTTTCGATGTTTAAAAACCTGATGAGCACAAACACACATCACTAACCTGTGTCAATTAATTCCATTGTCGAAGAACTTGTGGCTGCAAAATATGACTGGCCTATTTTAGTGACAACGGAGCCTGGTTTGGTATTACTGAATTGAATGCACTGCTTTGGTAATGCACTGTCAATCATTTTGGGTATCTTCCGAAGCATGTCTCTACCGATTCCTGTGCGAGACAGAAACAGCAGAGTGTAAGTAAATAGACATGGTTTGAGTAATAACAAGTTACCAAGTTTGTTTGGGGGAAATGGTTCAGAAGGTTGGGTCGGGAATAAAGGTTCGAGGAGAGCAACAGTGTAGCATGTATTGTCTATTGAGATGATAACAAACTGCGCACGATCTGCGTGTTCTCCAGTGGGTCTAAAATAAACAGCTACATGTAATTACCAACGTACAGAATATTTCCCATATGTGACAATTAATAGAAACTCACTCAAAATTCTTACATTTAAAACGGTCAAGTTCGGTTTCGAGGAAAAAATCAAAGGAGAGGGTGTCTCTACGTCCCCGCACCATCGCATCCTTTCCCCCATGGATCTCTGGATATATCATGTATGGAATTCCGGTAAACAATTCCAGATTCCCGGCCCCATTCACCTTTTGCATTGGCACAAAGTTGTCGGCCCTTAAATGAATTTATGTAATTAATTTTGAAACTACACATTTCTTAGGCAACAAATCTTACTTGTAAATAGAGAGGAGGCCAGAGAGGCCGAAGGTAAACAGTTGCAACCACATCTTCGTTCTTCTTGCAAAAGGAAATGAAAAGTAACTTCGTCCGGAGAAGATTCTGCGCTTAATTATCTCGAACTTTTCCTATTTATGCTAAAAGTAGATGAATCGAATATATTCAGGTCACAAACAGGACTTGTTTGCATCTGATTCGTCATCAGTAAAGGTGGATTTATGATAACAGGGCATTGATATAAATGTGAGTGACCAAAAAACGATTATTGTGTTATTTCTTTCCCTCTTGGTCTTAATATGCTGGAATGAATCAATTGTCCAGTTGACTGTGCAGTTTATTAGCCTTATAACTTAATCTTTTGCTACTTGGACAACTTGTTCAGAGATTGTAGCATACGCAAATATCCCTCCAATTCCCATTCCCGCAAAATGAATAAGGATTATTTACTCTGAATATAAAAAGGAACACGAACTTCATGTTAAAGAAGATGTATGAATTAAAGAAGTCGTAGCAAGCAGGATTTTAACGCTTGTGTCATCAATTAAGATATTCATAGGACGTACAAAACGAGTGAACTCGGAACGCGGATTAATAACTTTCTCCATGTGGTCTTTGTCTGAAAGTATGTCAATGGACAGCCGGTTCCGTATTCGTTTACACAATGAATGTTACCATTTGTTTAATTAGATTATACGCTGTCTGTTTTTCCACGTTCATAAATACCTAAGAGTTCAAAACTATCACTAGGAGGAGCCTGTTTATAATTTAAACATCTAATCCTCGTATACTCTATTTTACAATAAGTCATTAGAGAATACAAGTTTAAAACAGAAGAATATGAAATCTTTAATTAATTAAATAAATAGTTCATCCCCAATTAACATCTCTATGAATAAACACTTGTTATAAACAAGACTCTAATAAGATCCTAGCTTCGGTTTCCAACATAAAATAGTTCAGGAACACTGCGGATATTCCTAAATCACTACAATTAACTTCAAAATTGTAGCAACAAATATTAAAGTTTTTACTAAGTCTTCAGGAAGTAGCTTGGAAAAAATAATCTAATGCAAAACATGCAGAAATAACACAAACTGTTGAACGAACAGAACAATCAGAACGGAAACACAAAATTAGTATTCATACACCTGCGAAAAGCTTGTGACTCAATCCAAACCACATAATGAATTCAAAAGCTTCATTTATTAGCTGGAAGGAGTAAGTTAACTCTACAATGATTCCACTGCATCATCAGTAAAGGTAGGTTTATGTTCACAGGCATGAGTGACCACAGAACGCTTATATTGCTGTTATTTCTTTTGTCGTCTTACTATGAATGAACTGTGCAGTTGACTATGCAGGTTGTCAGCCTTAGGACTAAATCTTTTATTATTTGGACAACTTGTTAAGAGATTGTGGTGTACACAAATATTTGTCTACTCTTATTATGATTATTAATTTTGGACATGAAAAGGAACAAGAACTTCATGTTAAATAAGTAATATATAATACACAAGTCGTAGCAAGCAGGATTTTACGGCTTGGATCATCAAAAAAGATATTCCTTGGGCTTACAAAACGGAGCAAGTGACCTGGGAATGCTGATTAACCAATTATTCCTCCTGGACTTTGTATGGAAGCTTATCAATGGACAACGGTCTTTGTCGACTAAGGCAATTTGGCAGGCCTAACTTCTTTTATTAAGTGTGCAACTTCATGTAAGGTATTTGATTCTACTGATACATTTCGTCATCTAAAATCCGAGAACAATGATTGAAGTTATTTATTCTAGTAATGAAAACGAGGGAATAATAAAAGTATTTATTTATAATCCAGGGTTGAAAGGTACACTTTCTGCAGTTTCACTCATGAAACAATTTGGGAACACTGCGAATATTCATCAATTAGTAAAATTTATTCCCAACACGTAGCAACAACCATTAAAGTTTTTAAAAGACCTGCAAGAAATAGTTTGGAATAATAAATCCAAAGAAAAACTTGCAAGCTTAGTTGCGTAAATCGATGGAAACTGTAAAACAAAAAGTGTAATATTGTGATGTAGGTTTAGACCTGCCTTCCCTTCATTCATAACTTAGATACTCACTATTGCTGAGTAAGGTGTAAAGGTTAAGTGGCAAGAAACAGGAGCTGAATGGAGATAAACACTAGCAAACTTTATTTATTAATGAGTAGTAGGTTCTGTAAATGAGGAATGATTTGCATTTTATAAACACGTCTTCACGGAAACTATTATTTAACCCAGCAGATAAGAAACATGCAGTGTGAATGGAGGAATCGCACACTCAGAAACTTATGAGGTCAGAGACTTTAATTTATTCTACGACACTGCAATCATAATATTTGTTTTGTATAATCCCTAAAGTAGTAAAACTCATTCATAACTCACAGACTGAATGAGACGTTTAAGTACAATCAAACCTCACAAGAATCATGCAGAGTAACCTATTTCCATTATACAAAGTCGGTTTAGCTACTTAAATGGAACATCAACTGAAAAGAAGGTGAATGTCCTTCTCTACATCAAAAACATAAAAACGGGAGTATCAGCGTTCTCAGGTCACTCACTCGATTTATCTGCGATGTAAACTTCTATTCATCATTTTGACGACACAGCGGAAGTGAGCCATCAGTAATCTCATTGTGAACAAATGGGAACAGGACGATGGATAAAAAGGACACAATTGTGTCCAGAAGACGCATTTCACTTCTCATCTTCTGCACGACATCACCAAGAAATGTTGCTGGATCTTCTTACACTGGGCCTTACGGGCCTTCTCTCCTACATGGCCAAGTAAGTTATTTTCAAAGGCTATTTTTAAGGTTCTCAATTGAGTATACCTAACTACAGCATTTCTATCAAAGGGACAACGACTTTAAAGTGCCCATTGAAAAAGTGTCTCTGGATGGAGACGTCGAACTATTTACAGGAATTCCGTACATGATATTCCCCGAAATCCATGGAGGAAATCGGGCCATGGTGCACGGACTTATTGACAGTCTTGCTTGGGATTATCAAGAACTGTTGCTTGTCACAGAACTCGACCGGTTCCAATGGAGTAACTGGGAGTAAGTGTAAGAAGCAGAAAAGGTCATAAACCTACTCAAATGTCTATTGAAAGGTTTATGTATATTAGCCCAGTCAATTTGGCCTTATAGGCTCACGTGTGTCGCCACGCTATCCGGTGTAGTGGTTTTAATTTTGCGGTTTATTATCTCTTTATTCTTAAATCCGATTACACTGAAATTTAGTACACTGCTTGTAAAAGCGCATGTAATTTTTCAGGAAACCTTTCACATGCATAACTCGCCCATAATTCGTCCTGAAGCACCAAAGAAACTAATTGTGAAATATATTCACTGAGGAACTCAGAATTGACCGGGCAAAATAGGCAGCTTGGAGTAGATTTTAATACAAAGCTTTACTAAGTGATCTCTGTTAAATACAGGCCAACTGGAGGATTAGCTAATATGGCTCAATTCATGATACTTCCCATGAACTCTTCATGCTATTCGATTAAACTTTTACGCCCTGCAACCTTCGTCGACCCTTATCCAGATCCATTCTTCGCCCCTGAGCTTGGTAATTTGTTTTTATGTTTCCGAGATTTCTGAACTGAACTTGTACTTTGTTTTTTTCACACAGGACAAGGGTGGCCATTCCAGGAACCCAGAATGGTGCAAAAGGTTTTTTGGGGACACCAGTGCATCACATTCCGGAATACCAAACCTGGATTCGTAGTGACAAAAGCGGACAATCAGTACTTTTCAGCCAGCGATTCTAAGCTCATCCAGTACATTGACAAAAGTAAGTAGAAATTGAACTTCAGCTTAAAGGTTTTAAGAAGAAAATATTTAATGCCTTTTGTTTCAGTGACGGATTATGCGCAGATGAAATGGCAACCAGTTGTAGCCCCGGGGAAAGGACGGATAGTTAATATGAAGTACGATGAAGACGAGGGTGAGGTGAATGACTCTACAGTGCCACTGGTAATGTCTAAGCGAACCTACATCAACAACTCTAGTGTCTCTCAGAGTCACGTCTTTAAAGCGACACATAAGCAAGTAGAAACACATTCCTTCTCGTTTTCATCGTCGTTTAAAGTCTTTTCGAGTGTGAGTGTTGAAGCTGGTGTTCCACTGTTGGGCTCAGCGACAGTAGAAACTGGTTTTGAAGCCGAGTTTGGATCCTCAACGGGTTTTTCAACGGAAGTAACGAGGGAGTTTAGTGTTGAGGAGCCGTTGGAGATTCCACCCAAGACCAAGATCACTGCGATTGCGACTCTGTCGATTGTGGAAGGTGTGAAGCTTCCAGTGACTGTGACAATTAAGGCGACTTTAGACGTGCGGCGACTTGAGGAGGTTTCTGAGGGATCATACAAGGTAAACTAGAGGTGTAATTTAGTAAAGATGAATGCGTAATTGGGCTTTGAATTTTTGTGCAGATTCTGAGTGAACCAGCCAGTGGGGACTTTGTGAAGGCTTATTTAATGTCGGAGAATGTTGACGGACGAATAATAAGCATAGATGGAAATGTTGTGACAATGGAGACACAAGCTGAAGTTCAGGCGACGTATGGAATTGACTCATTCGTGAGCGTTAACGAGGAACCATTGTAAGGTCACGTTACATTAACTACTGCACGATTTAACAATGATGATTATATATTTCCTTAAGTAAATTACTTTATTTATCTCCACATGTTACTCTCTTAAACACTCCTATGATTAATTTGATAACCTACAACACTGAAGTTGTTTACATTTTGCTCAAACCAAATCCTTATTTGCAGGTAACAGTAACCTGTTTCATAAGTTATTCTAGTTTGTACTTAAAATTCGGTTTAATTGGTACAGAAGCTAACATGAAACAATCTTAATATTCAAATACTTTTAAAGAGTTCGAATATTCTTCAACCAAATAAATTATTCAATAACTCATAAACAGCCCATACAAACAACAAGTCTCCTTACACAGTGCTGAGCTTGTAGCTGAAATTTTAATTTCATACAACAGACCAGAACTGATACACAAAATTAGTATTCATTCACTTCCGGAAAGCTTTTGACTCAATCCAAAACACATAATGCATTCAAAAGCTTCATTTAATAGATGGAATGAGTAAGTTACCTCTAAGCATCATCCGTAGATATAAAAAGTAACCCATTAGACCTTAAGTATATTCTGTATGTGGTTCAACAACTTATGCAGAACCAAATTAAATCTCACCTGTTTTCTTATTCTCATATTGTGATCTGGAATGAACTGTTGTTTCTGTATTTTACATAAACCAATTATGCTACGACTAAGACTTGAAATAGGTGGAATGCAACAAATAGATAAGAGATGACAAATGCAATGTGAAATGTTTTATTAGGTCACAACGTCATTCTTCTTATACGCCAGAAGAAAGCGAACCAAAACATAATCAACACCAGCACAATGAATACACACGTGATTGGAATTACTACAAAGGGAAAAGGTTCCTTCTTGTTAACTCTGTAAGGCATCACAGTTGTCCTGTTAATCATGCGGGAGACATTGTTCTCAACAGGGTTACGTTTGGTATAAACCCCTGGATGGGATAAAGTGGGAAAAATGGTTTTGGACAGTGGTCAAAAATAGGTTTTCCGGGAAAAACGTAACCTATAGGGTTACGTAGTGGTAAAAACCATTTCCCAGGACAGTGGGAAAAAGTGGTTTAAGACAGTGGGAAAAAATAGATTTTGCGGGAAAAACGTAACCCTGGTTCTCAATTATAATGATGACAAATCGGCGTCCCGGGTTTTTGAAAAACCTGGTCACGTGGAACTCACAATCATTCGACTCCATTACGGGATGTTCGTTGCATCGTTCATCCCCAGTTACCTCAGACTCTATGCGTCTCACAAAGTAGTAACAGTACTTGATAGGAGTTGATCCCTCGCAGACAAATGTCAGATTAAGCAGTTCATCTTGAGGAAACCAGGTCGGCCCATTCAACGTCAAGTTAACAATTGGAACTAAAATAATCACAAAAATATACTCAGCTCCTTTAATTTGCTTCAACTGGTTACCTTCTGCTGTAATGGCTGCAGCAAAATTGCCTCCCACCCATCTAGTTTCATTTGAATTCGAAGAATCAACTCCACATAACGCTGTCAGCGTCACACTCACATTGCTGACCCCTTCTTTAGTAAACTTAAAAGTCGTGTGGGGAGCGCAGGTATTTGCAACCAAAACCGAGTCTCTGTACCAACTCCACTTAATATTTGTTGATTGTGACAAACAATTGTGAGGGTCAGTTGGCACCACTGATATCTGAGTTTCATTCAATGTTGAAACAAATATCGGTTTATTCTTGGAACTTACAACATTCTGATTCACAATTAAGGTTCCCTTGAATTCGAACCTCAACATTCCAGGTTGGTCAGGGAACAACACCTCATTACACTCCACATGCAACATCCCCAAGAACACTACGAACATACTCAACCATCCCCATTTTATCATCATCATCACACTTTATGATTTAAATGTTTCAAAATATTTAGTAAAGTCGTTTGTTTTTCACTTTAAAATTTACTTCACTAATGTATCTTCACGACGGATGGAAGGTTCAGATGAAAACTGTGTTGCTAATTGTGGTTAAATAGCGGACGGTAGAACACTAAATATTAAGTGTATCATTTAATAAATCGACAGGGCATGTGAAATCACATAATACGAGTATGCAACTGCGAGTGATGTTTGTGGTTATGGTCAGTTCATCGATTGATACGCTATCAACTACAAAAGGAGACATTGAGACCAGATACATATACAAGGTGGGCCACCTCGATTAGAACAGTTAACATGGGAGCTTATGAAGGTTTGTTCTAATCGAGGTGGCCCACCCTGTATAAGAACAATTTGGTCTGATGCAAAAGATGGAATTGCGAAATCAATTTCTACTGAACTCTTCTTCATTACTCAAAAGACCGACTATGAGTTGACCTTAAACCTTTACCAGATGAAATGTTTTTATCGCCTATCCTCCCATTTCGTTTATATTCCATTCATCCACTCTATTAGCGTACTAGCTCAAATGTTTTGTAGATAGTACAGTGTGTAATGCGACGTACCAAGAGAAAACATTCATTTACACGAACAAGTTTTATGAAAGAGTGAGTGTTCATGAGGCAACCGAGAGATAATTAAGTCCACTCTCGAATATGATATGGTCTTGTAGGTGTTTGATTAACCTAGTCAATAGTCAATATTTCCAAGTTGTATTCCAATTAATTATAAGCTATGTGTTTTATTATCCAATGTCTAGTATAAAATATACGAATGTATTCATTAATGACTATTATAAGCTTGACTTGTATAAGGTAATGTATCTGCTTATATAATGTGGATTCCTTGAACCGTAATGACCCTGCCAAGGGGTGGTTCATTGTATTAATAAATTAATCAATCAATCAATTTGCTGTCAAAATAACCAATGTGGTCTGTTACTCAATGTTGTCCAATATAAAAACAATTCGGTTGTGTGAGGCGAATATTCAAATGTTTGTGTGTGCCTTAAGCGTGGTTCATATATTCTTTTATTCTTTTCAAATATATCATATATTAGCATATAATAAGCTATTTAACACCAGAGCACATTTAAAACAGTTCTAAAATGCTATTCTGTTCATTATTTAGCGTTTAAAACGAGTGTACAAATTGCTTTAGCATTAGCCCTAGTGATGCAAAGCTAATTTGGTCTCTAAAATGGTAAATCAAGCGTATCCTAAATATGCTTACAAGTCTCAAGGAGTATTTAAATTTTTATAGTGACAAAGATAACTACTGGACACGAGGCTTCACAGGACGCAACTTTTAATTAGTTTTGCACTGACAATCAGTTGACGTTTGAACCCCAACGACTGTTTTCTTCATAATTTAAGAATACTTTTAAAATTGAGCTATAGAAATATCGGCCAACATAAAGTAAAACCCTGACATGCGATATAATTTCATTAACTGCCGAATTATTATACCATTCAATACCTACCTACTACCCGATATGATGCAAAGCGCACTCGCAGTGTATTCCATGCACCGCAACATGATTACAAGCGGTGTAGTCCTTTCCACAAAATTACATTGCGCTATGTTGATCTTTATAACACGCAATGATTTTAACGTCCTACGATATTCAGCTAATTTAACACGACGACCTTTCCATTCTACCAAACGTTTTTCCGATTGTGTCCACACACTTGCAGCTAGGGCATATATTAAAATAAACGTTCCGTATGCTGCAGCAGTTAAAACAACAAGACATAATTTACCAAAGAAAACCAGTTCGTTCCACATCGAAATTACTAAAACACCTGAAGAAATCGGGATAACAAATCCTGCAGTGATCGCTACAGCAAACACGTTCATTGAGTACAATTCGTTGTACACTTTAACCAAAATACTCACCTCTTTGTACATCTGAAATACCTTGGCCGTTTTAATGTAAGGGCGTTTCCTTCTAAAATATTTCAGGTAATTTTTGAATGCCACGCAGCCCAGTATTACATGGTTTACTACAATTACAAAACTAACCATGTCGGATGCTAACAGAGTAAACGGAACAACCAGACTGATGTAAACAGTTCGAAACACACCAACCAGTTGGTTTACAGGTGTTTTGAAAGGAATCTGGATTAAAAGAAATCCTAAGAATGGCGGATTCTCAAAGAACAAAGTGTTTAGGCCCAACTCTCCAACGAATGCTACAAAGACACCAACGTAAACAAAGTTCACGAACGCAGTCAAGCCCCGATCTCCGTAGAATTTTAAGTCTGAAAATGAAAAAAAAATTAAAAATTTAAACACGAAAAATTTGTGGGTTGCAATCTTCCTTTATCAGAACAAAAGTACTTTTCAAATTCCATCATAGAGTTGATTTGACCAACTATTTTACCGGGATTGTGCTGGGCTTCTCTCTCATAGAAGCTCAGTCCCAGTAGTGGCTACACTAACGAAGTGCTGATGGGTAAACCCTATACTCAGTGTGGTGATGAGTCTCTCGGGATGAGGACAAATGCTGCGCCTATTTAGGCATACTTATCTCAGGCAGGTGATTGCCATATTGAGATAAGTATGATACCCAAATTATTCAGCCTGTTAAATTGTCGGAGTGTCTGCAATGGTTCTATCTAGAACTCCGCGGCAGCCTGTATAGGCTCTCCTCAATAACATACAACTATTTTACCCCTTAAATGATCTGTTCTCGTAAGATTGTAGAACGTAGTGCCACTGTTTCGAAGAAACAGTAACATTGCACATCCAAATATTTCAATTACAGTAGCTTTTCTCGTTATGGTTAGAAGTGTGCTTAGTATGTATACCAGAAGATTTAGTTGTACTAACTTATGTGTTACACTCGACGTTCGTTTACGAAGTTTCGTCACTCTCAACTTTTTGTTTTTTGTATCCCATACGTAGAAATTTGACTTTAACCAGGTGGTATACTTCAGCAAACGGAGAAAAGACTGTGTATATATAATATACATTATGCTTCAAGATTTTATTTGATACGTCCACGGACTAATTTTGACCCAGAGATGCTTTCAAATGTGTATGCAGATGAGGTTTGAATTTCTTAAACTGGGTACTGCTACAATTTGTGTCGCCACACCTGTGAAATAATAGTAAGGTTCTTGTTGTTCAGAGTTGACAGGTACGAATAATTCAATCAATTTATGTTTTGTAAACAAAACAGGCTAACCTATCAAAATATTTTGTTCTTGGAATATAAAGTTCTGATATAAATTATCAAACACTTGACAACATTTGCGAACATCCCATATTAAATTATTTTGCTCCACATTCCAAAAAACAGCGCTTGATCTATTAAACCAAAAACAAAATTGTTTTCGCCTTTGAATTTATAATGCTTGGCATCTGAATTACAGGGATGTAATTTATATGTTTGCATGTTGTGTCAAAGAAGTAACTACCACCGTTGTAAAGCAAAGGACAAGGAGAATTAACTGGGGATTTCCAAATGAGACAAACACAGTTCTATAATTGCCAGGAAACACGCAGTGTTATTGTTTGTTTCCCTTCTAGAGCCTTTTTACGGTAGACTAGATTTCATAAGCTTTGCACGATTAAACTTAAGAATTTAAGGTGGGACAACTCCAATATTGGTTGACTAAAAAGCCGCTGCCTACTTTGACATTCTCCTTACATTTCCTACTCAATTTTGACGCATGGAATTATCTTCTATAACAAATAAACTAGAATAAGGTGGATTCTTGAAAACAATCGAATGAGACTGATGCAACGAAGGTGAATATAGTTTAGAAATAGCATAGTAAGGAGAATCCCTCGTAATCAATCAACATCACAACTGAGAAAGTCAATCAACATAGGTGGTAAATAGGTAGGCAGTATGCTGGCCTCCAAATATTACTAAGTTATTGTTAAAACGAAGCATATGATTTTACCAAACCTACTCGCTATAATTTTGCAAGCATAAACTTATATAACACTTATGTTTCAATATTTCCAAACAATATATAGAAGGTGACTAGAAGGGAAGTCAGCATATATTCCTTAGTAGATTATTAAAATAAATAAATACAATAAACTAATAAATCAATACTCTTGAGTAATATTAGTAACACACTTTGTTTGTGCTTCCATTCGAGACTTTGTTCCATAACAGAAAATATTTAGTGATGTATCTTTCATGCAACATGTGTACAATTGCAGATTAGGATTTTTCCTTATAAAATTGTGAATGAAGTAGTGCGTGGTGTAGGCAAAATAAATGAGCCTTTTCTTAGTGGCATTCCATAGTGATATTTTATGTTAGCGTATTTCTCAATGCTAATTCCGTTGGTTAGCACATATTTTAGTGCACATTCTCTATGTTAGCGCATTTGGTTTTTTCCGCCTGTTTTAAAATTACACCATATGAGTTGGAACGCTAGTAGCACTAACTGAAGAGATTATGTGAAGGATCTACGTGTGTAAATATTCCAGTTATGGGTATTGTATTCTAATACGTTCAGCATTTAAGTAATATGGAGCCCGTTTGACTCCTCCAGACCGACTCAGCCATCCAACTGAAATATTTTAATCGCTAGAGAATGGTGATTTTTTGTGCTATGCTATTAGCATATGCGTTGGGAAAAAGGAATGAGCAGCGGGAACTTGAGAATGTGTTATACGGCTCCCTAATCCTATTCTTAAGCCCATATGCCGACTTTCACTCTGCGGGTTTTGAGTGCTTATATCTCGAAGGAAAAGGCTCACTGCGTTCCGTAAAGCTTAACAATGAACGTTTTGGTCGAATACTACCTAATATTATGGACCAATCGTAATCTGCGCGGATCCGCATCTAGCACTATCCTGGTTAGTATGATTGCGTTAACAATTACTTTGAAATAGATGAAGCAATAAAATGTATCAGATCTATGGGAATATAATAAAACTAGTTTTCTAAACAACATGATGAAAAGTGAAGTTTTCTAAGAGAATCGAAATTAAGACAAAGTGATGCCCACGATTCTATTGTACTGCTGGGTGATTAATTACAAATCCAATACATAATGCACATTTGTAATGCACTTAACTCACTAACAAAAGCTACTAGGGACTAACAAATCTCGTAGGCACAAACAAATATAAATTAGGATTTTGTGGGATCGATTGCACTTAATTTGCTCACAGAACTCTCCTTTCAAGAATTTACAAGAGTAGAACTATTCAAGAAAAAAATTGACAAATAGGCAAACACACCGATCTCTCCCCTTTATAACTGATGAACATTATTGCTTTACCTTATTTAGTTCACAAAGTCAAGTCTTTCATAAGTAACAGGTTCTTTGTGTTAATTAAGAAACATGATAACAGTTTCAGAATTAGTGAATGTTCATATGTGTCTTTGAGAGATAAAATTGTTTTGGTATTAAATAATTATTATAGTTGTTTGTGTTTGAGTACTTCAATGTTCCACACACTTGCCATCATTTCGAAACCACATAACTAGAAACAAATGGTACAGTTCACTTCCAGGCTATTTTTATATTAAATCCATGACGTATTTAAGTAAAGCGAATAAGACTTGCTAACACTTAGCTATTTATTATTCAGTTAAATTCCTTGTGATGTAGCTGCACAGACTGACAGTATGCCTTTGTAAATAGTCATTCATTCCTCATCCTCATGTAAATGTAATTATTGGGTAAACCAACAAATCTGCAATACGAATTTAATTACCTTAAAATAGCTTAACTAAAAGTGTAACATTGCTTATTACAAGGTTTCATTTATATTAAAGAATTGTAGGTTTCGTTTATTAATAAATTATACTCTGAGAAGACCAATGAATATAAGCAGACAGTTACGCAATCCCTAGACTGTTTTATGAATGTCTGACAACCTTAAATAAAGCATCCTTTCATGTACTTCGAGTTAATTGCAGTTTTTGTGTGTGCGCAATAATTTACAATCTTGTTGTTTAGTCTAGACACAGATCGGCATAATCTTTTAACCCACAACTTATCAATCACTATGAATAGCTTTGTTGTTATCTCAATGGAATATAAGCCAGGTCCCTACAATCAAAGCCGGAATCCTGGTTTAGCACTCCTTGAATCACAATGAGCGTAGTTACCGTTTTCAGGATTGTCTTGGCCGGGAAGCTCCCCTTTATCGTTCCTTTTGGAATTGTGTTCTTACCTGCTTTTCTAGCCTTTATTGTTACGTCATGGGTACAGTGGGACAAAACGCAGGATGCAGTAAAGAATATTCTTCCTTGTACAGTTGATGTATTTGATTTCATTGTTGTTGGTGGTGGTAAGTTCCTTCTAAGGTTTAAACCACTTCACAATCTAGATATTAATAGAATGTTTTAAACAGGATCCGCTGGAATGGTTGTAGCCACCAGACTTGCTAACACAAGTGCAGCTCCGAGAGTTTTACTTCTTGAAGCTGGAGGAGAGGTGAGCATAACACTTAAGGGTTGTGGGGTTCTAATTATTGAAATATTAAGTGTCTTCTGAGATTAGCCAAGCCCTGCAAACGATATACCAGTTCTGACGGCCTTTTTAACCCACGAGGATGGAAATAGTTGGATTTACCCTTCAGAGCCGCAGCAGAATGCGTGTTTGAATTGCAACAATCAGGTGGGATAATATTTGATCACAGATTACCTGTACATATTTCAAAGTGTACTTCAACCTGTGTTGTGTAGCAAGCGATAACAACAAGAGGAAAAATGTTAGGCGGTTCTAGTTCCCATAATTTCATGATGTACGTCCGAGGGAATAAAGGAGATTACGACCAGATAGCTCAGATTGTCGGAGATGAACAATGGAACTATGAAAATATGCTTCCGTACTTTAAGAAATCTCAGAACTATCAAGGAGCTTGGCCATTCAATCGTAAGTTAACAGTTTAATTCCTAAGCTTATAAATACTATTCTTGAATCCTACAGCTCAGTACCATGGAACCGGAGGTCTTCTGAACGTAAATTCAAGTGATTTCCAACCCGGAGCTAATGAATTCCTGGCAGGTGTTGTGGAGAAAGGTTGCATTCTTGGGGATTACAATGGGGCTTCGCAGGAAGGTATTTCTGTTAATTAAATACCCTTAAGGCAGTTCTAAAGTTATCTTGTTCAGTATTCAGTCCAAGTGAAATTACAGTCCAGGACGGATGGAGAGAAAGTGTATACCGAGCTTTCTACAAGGACACAAACAAACCTGCTAATCTTGTCATCAGGAAGTTTGCGTTGGTTACAAAGGTAACTCGTGAGTTAGAAGTAAATGCATTTGAACTAACGTCTGTTTGGTTTCTTCAGGTGGAATTTGAAACTAACAATGGAAATACAAAAGCAGTCGGCGTTGTTTATGAAAAGTCAGGCAGCGTGTGCAAAGCTAGAGCGACTAAGGAAGTAATTTTAAGTGCAGGGGCCTTAAACTCCCCTCAGATTCTCATGCTTTCCGGTGTCGGTCCTGCAGCTGATCTTGAGAGTCTTGGCGTAATTGAAACATCTTATGTGTAAGTAAATAATATATACAGGCAATTAATAACGCGTTTCTGCACAGATTCCAGTGGTGAAAGATCTTCCAGTGGGACAGCACATGGAAGATCACTGCTACACACTAGTAGGGCCGTTTTCAAAGTCCCCAGCTTTCGATCCTGCAACTGCAATCACTGCTGGAGCGGCTTTCCAGTTTTCTCAAGGACGAGGTACCACTCCAAATTCACATTATGTTCCATGATTTAATGTCTTTGCCATCAGGTCCAATTGCTGCCCCGGGTTATGGTGCCATGGGCTTTATTAGAAGTCCACACGCACAAAACCCGTATCCCGACTTACAAATTGTCCAACTCGCTGTCAAAGTTCCCAACGGAACTGCACCATTAGTTAAAGACTTGCTAAACCTTAACGAAACCCTGTTTAATCAATGGTGGGATGGATACATGAACAATACTGATCTGCATATTCTTCTCCTGTG
>JAQGAB010000537.1:0-25484 GCA_034696565.1 Isotomurus graminis | reverse complement strand
ACTGGGGAAATCTTTGGGGGGATGGGGGGTCGTGGGGGAGGGGCAACCACGTGTCCGCAGGAAGGAGAAAGTGGGGTTTATGTCGAGAACCCTAAAACATGGCGAATGAGGCAAGTTGAGACATCGTGGGCCTTTTCAGTGTCCGTCCCTTCCACCAGCTGGACCTTTCCGTTCTCCTCAATCCTCTCCGTTCACATCGCTTCACGAAGGAGTGGCGCTGAAGTTGGCGTGGCTTGGAAATGGAATCATACCGAATGCCTATACTGCGGGTTGAAACTGCGGAGGCGAGGTTCGGTAAAGCAGGTCTCTCCACGTGACCTCCCTCTCACCAAAGGAGGTCAAAGGTCATCCTTCCTCGTCTTCCCATCCACTCAGCACTTCCATACTTGGCGAAGTCCTTTGGTGGTCCACATGGAACATACACAGTGGCAGCTGAAATGCCACTCCACTCTCACCTGCAACGACCTGGAATGGACGTAAAGGTCACCGGAGGGACTTCATGAACGTCGCTTGACCCCAAATGACTCTCCCAAGACTTAAGCAACTTCTGAGCAATTAAACAGACAAAACGTCACACGCTTTATTAAGGACGCTCATCTACACGAATGGAAATAATGAATACTCGAGTTGGCCTTCAAACGCGGCAGCAGAAAAGGTCACCCGTCGTAATCCTTCGCCAACAACAACTTCACTCGCGGATTCTTCTCTTTGGGGGTCAAACGCTGGAGCAGAAAGGTCGACTAATCTGACCTCGCCGCCAACAACTCCACTCGACGATTCATTAACTTCCCCTTCAACTTCCCCAAGTCGCCCTCGAAGTCCAGCCTTAATCGCTCCAGCCTCGGATTCTGTCTCACCAACTCCAGCGCCACCGACTCCGCAACCTAAAACATTCCATCCGCTTACACGTTACCCACCTTAAACGTTGACCTTCCTCAGACTTACCGAGTAAATTGAATTGGAGTACTCGAGGCTCTTGAGGAACGGAAGCTTCACACTGGAAAGAATTCCTTCGGGGGTCACTCCCCAGCAATCCCAGATCTTCAGCATTTTTAACCCTTCACACCGAAATACTCATTGGATTACTCAGGCACGAAGGATCAGTAAGGACTCTTACCGCGGAGGTCGGAGAGAGAAGCATTCCTTCCCCATTCGGCTGTCGTGTCCCCAGATATTCCAGCATCAGTCAAATCCAAGAATGAATTCAACTCCAATTCCTCCAGCAAAGACAACTCCTGAAGCAGCCTCTGTATTAGCTGATCGTCCCTAAAGTCCTCCCATCCTACCAGACGCAACCGCTTTAAGCACCGGAATCCCTGGAGCAGCTCCGTCTGCGTCTTCAGCAACAACTCGAAATCTGTGCACAACCGAAATGGTCCGTCGAAGAAGCCTTCCAGGCTTAAGCTCGTCAACTGATTCATCGGGAGGAGCGTCATGAAGTCCAAACTAACCCCCTCCGGTACCTCTGTGTACTCAAATTGAAAGCGGAACTCCTCAAGACAAATCATTCCCCCCAAGAAGCTCCAGCATTCGATTGGCTGTAGAAATTTGAAGGTCGTCAAGTCCAATTTCTTCAGTTTCCCACTCCGGCCGCGAATTGAAGAAACCAGAGGTTCTTCAAGCGAATCGCACTTCAACGTCAACTCCTCCAGTGACTTATGGTTGTTCAGGAATTCCACCAGAGTCGTTGTCTTCTCCTCATCATCCACATCCACATGCGTTGTGAGAGTCTTCAACCCTGGAAACACTAATGTCTGGAGTTCTTGGATATTCCAGAATTCCCCGTTGAGACTCAGTTGTTCCAACGTCGTTCTGTTGTTCCCGAGGAGTCGAAGGACGAAACTGTCCACGCAGTTCTTTTTTTCATTTGGATACGGATTCAGATTCCAGAGCTTTAAAGACTTGAGGTAGTTTGGAAGTTCCATCAAAAGCCGAGCGTTCCTTGCGAACTCCTCCTTATCCGCGTCGTTGGAGTAAATAAACTGATCGAAACACTCCCAGTTAATTCTTCCCGGCACCAACAACGTCACCAAATCCAAGTGATCCAACTTCCTCAACGTTTCTTGGACCGCGGGGAACGACAGAATGGCTTGGAGGTTCTCGTAGAACAGACGAATGTCCATTTTTAAGTGAGACAAGTTCGGAGTGGAGCTGAGGACGACGGTCAACAGACTAGCGGCTGTCGGATTCTTCTCTACCAACTTCCCCGCTTTAGTCTCCCACGGCCGCGCTTCAAGGCACACAAACTGACTTGACTTCAGGAGGCGCGGCAAGTCTTCCAGAATCTCAGATGGATCCGTTTTGTCGACTTTTACGCCGCGCCACTCAAACTCCGTCTTCCTTATCATTGACTTCACCTCAGGATTCTTCTTGCTTATCACCAACACTGCCGTTTGTTTGAAGCGATTTGTCCCGCGAATCGCATGGAGGAACGGTCGACTAACTTTTGAAGCTCCTTTCATGTCGGTGAGGCTTAAGTACGACGCGATCTTCTTGCAAACCTGCAAACCATGCGCAACGTCAACAAACCACACGACAAACTTTCTCCAGTAAAAATAACTTACGAGTTGATTGCCAAGAATATCCTCGAGCTTCGTGTACGGCCCTCCTTGGTCCTCCGACCTCCTCACACACTGCAACTCCTCCGTTTTGCCATCCTTCGCCACCCAACGCTCCACTCTTGACCTTCCCTGACCTTCCATGACCTGGGAATTTTAAATTCTCTCCTGAAAACAAATGACACACGGACACACACTTCCAACTCAGCTGACACGGCCTTTGTTGTTGGTGGAGATTTGAATGAGCCGCCGTTCCCGCCAAATTCCTCCGTCTCAAACTCCCCAACTCGTTCCTCAACACACGCCAACAGAACTCGTTCGGTGATTACAGCGCGGCATGTACAGGGTGGGCCAGATAAGACGCTTATCTTTTGTCGCACAGTAAACTTTATTGCCTGTGGTTCCTATTGCAGGTAAAATAAATGGCTAAAAACAACTGAACAAACGACAGATTAAGTCAAAAGCTTTTAATCTGCTTAAACCACACGACTAATTTCTTAAGCTGAGAATAACAAATGGCAGAAAAGCATTACGCCTGCGCCGCGCAGACTGGAAGGACGTTAATCCAGAAACTAAACGTCTAATCAACTCCTCATTCAAATGCGGCCGCAGCTGAAAGGGTCACCAGTCGGTCACGCCGCTACGACGCCAACGCCCACAACTCCACTCGACGCTTCTTCATCAGCAACTTCCCCTTCAGCTTCCCCAAGTCGCCCTGGTAGTTCACACGTAATCTCTCCAGCCTCGGATTCCCTCCCACCAACTTAAGCACCACCGACTCTCCAACCTTCTGCAAGTCAACAGACGTTCAGTTAATCTTCCCAAACGTTAATCACCCTTAAAACGAACCTCATCTGGTTGAAAGTAGTGGAAACTCTTATGCAACGGAAGACTCACAGACGACACAACTCCTTTGCAAGTCACTCCACGACATTTCGCTATCTTCAACGTCTTCAAACCTACGAAATCGTTCTCAATTATCCAGAAGCAAAGTTCAGAGGTCAAACAAGGTAGACACTTACAGCGCAGGTCAGCCAGAGAGACGTTCTGTCCCCACTCAGCCGTCGTCTTCCCAGTTATTCCAGCGTCCGTTAACCTGCTGCAGGGACTCAACTCCAACTCCTCCAGCGACACGAACTCCTTAAGCAGCCGCTGCATCAGCTGATGCTGATCGTCCACCGCCTCCCGACTTCCCATCAGACTCAACCGCCTTAAGCAACGGAATCCATCGAGCAGCTCCGTCTTCAACCAAAACTCCACCTCCCCTCCGTCTTGACTCCAGAACCCAACTCGTCGCTCAAAGATTCCTTCCAGACTTAAACACTCCAGCTGATTCTTCGGGAGGAAAGCCAACAGTTTCCGTCCCTCCTCGACTCCTCCCACTTTCAAAATCTTGACCTGGAAATCCTTAAGACTTTTCATTCCCCCAAGAAGCTCCAGTCCATCTCCAAGAGCATCACATCCGTCAAATGGAGTTTCTTGAGATGAGAGATCCTCTAAGGCACATTGACAGGTGGAACGTTGGAAGTTCTTTAACTGCAGAGTTTCAGTTGAAGTCGCTGTGGTTGCTTCACATCTGCTGGAACCCACGACAGCCACCAGCTCCAGAAGTTACGGGAACTTGTAGGTAAGTGTGGAAGTGTTTGGAACTGAGAGAAGATGTCGTCCAGTTCCGAACCCCCCCAGATGTCGTCATCTATATCATCTGATCATCTGGAGGAATGGACACCCTCAAAAGCTTCGCTGCAGCACAGAAGAAAGGACCTTCCAACGTTTCCAACAGAATTGACGCGTGGAAAGGCTCTGGAATTGTTAATTTCATTGGACATCTGCCGCGGCTGCTTGACGTTCGGTCTCCGCAATACTCGGCGACATGACGAAACCGAAGCTCCAAACTGGGAAAATCTTTTGGGAGAGGAGAATCCACGATATTCAAACTGCTCCGTCACTCCTGCCAAATCCACTTGAGAAGTTTAATTGATTACTTGATTGTTTGCACCTGACCGGAGGGACTCTCGGGGGATGGGAGGTCACGGGGTCGCGGGGGAACGGACAAAGAAACCTTCTCTCGACAACCTAACCATGCGCCGTCATGCGGTGAATGAACGGAACATCCTCAGACGGTAACACAGACGCTTACACTTTTATTACAAAACGTCTCAAACAGAAGAATAAGAAGCGATTAAAGTAAAGTCCTCCAGCGCGGTAACGTCATCACCAACTCCACTCGCGGATTCGCCGCCCGGACCTTCGCCTGCAGAATCCCCAAGTCTCCCTTGAAATTCATACCTAACTTCTCCAGCCGCGGATTCTGTCGAGCCAACGCCAACACCACCGACTCCCGAACCTGCAACAATCAACCGACCCACTTAAGCGCTGCCACACCCACTTTAATCGTTTAATCTCTTGAGTCTCACTTCGTAGGGGGTCGAGTACTGGAGAAGTTTGAGGAAAGGAAGCTTCACACATAACGCAACGCCATTGGGCGTCACTTCGGGACAATTCAGGATCTTCAGCGACTTCAAACCTACAGACACAAGTCCTCTTCAGATTACAGAAAGGTCAGAGGTCGAAAGTAACTCACCGCGGAGGTCGGAGAGAGACGCGTTCCTTCCCCACTCTTCGGTTGTCCTTCCAGATAATCCAGCGTTTGACAAATCGTCGCAGTCGCTCAACTCCAACTCCTCCAGCGACACGAACTCCTTAAGCAGCCACTGCATCAGCTGATCGTCCACCGCGTCCCGACTTCCCAGGAAACTTAATTTCCTTAAGCAACGGAACCCCTGGAGCAGCTGCGTCTTGACCCCAAACGGCTCCTCCACTCCACTCGCGCTCCAGAATCCAGAACATTCCGTGGAGATACCGCAGATGCCTTCGAGACATAAGCGCTCCAGCTGATTCTTCGGAAGGACGGCGAGAAGTCTCCACCCATTTCTGACTGCCGCGACAAGTAGAATCTTAAGCCGGAACTCCTTAAGACGATTCATGGAGCCCAAGAAGCGCCACTCCTCCACGTCTCCACTGAAAACGTCGATAGTCAAGTCCAGTTTCTTGAGTTCCAGACAGCGGCGTCGAATTGAAGTCAAGAGGCATTCGTGCATAACCAACTCCACCGTCAACTCCTCCAGTGACCGTTGCTTCTTCAAGAACTTTGCCAGCGTTCTCTCCTCCTCCACTTTGTAGACATTCGCACTGAGAGTCTTCAACACCGGAAACATTAATGTCCTCAGTTCCTGGAGCTCCCAGACTCTCCCGTGGACACTTAATTCTTCCATCGTCCTTGTGTTGTTCCTGAGGAGTCGAAGGACAGATTGGTTGGCGCTGTCTTTCATCCAAGGCGCTGGAAACAACTTGCAGAGGTCAAAAGTTTTGAGACGGTTGGGAAGCTCCGTCAAAAAGCGAAAGTTCCTCTCAAACGGATTCTTTTGTCCATTCGCTCGTTCATTCTTCCGAAACCACAAACTGTATTTCTGCCCTTCATATTCCGTCTTCTGGAGGATCCCCAGCTGATTGAGATTCCTCAACGTTTCTTGGACCGCGGGGGACGACAGAACGCTTCGGAGGTCGAGGAGGAGGAACTGAATGCCGATTTGGAGATGGGACAACGCGGGAGCCGAGTTGAGGACGGTGGTCAACAGACGCACAGCTGTCGGATCCTCCGCCTTCGTATTATTTTTTATCTTCCCCGGCGGCGCTTCAAGGCACACAAACTCTGCGGACACGTGGGAGGTCCTCAAGAATGTGCGAAGAATCCGTCACGTCGATTCTCACACCGCGCCAAGAATATTCCATCTTCTGCAGAGTTGACTTATGAGCATTCTTGTCCGTGATGGCCAACACTGCCTTCTGTGCGAAGCGTTGTGTCCTTCGCATCGCTTGGGAGGATCTGTCGATTGACTTGTGACGCTGCTTTCATATCGGACAGACTCAAAAACGACGCGATATTCTCGCAGACCTGCAAACCACAAGCGACGTCATAAAGGAAAACCCGAGAATCACTCGACAACCCAACTGCCATTCTCCAGAGATGACAACTTACGAGTTGGTTGTTCAGAACGCCCTGGAGACTCTTATCCTCCGCCTGGACCAGCCTAGCGCGCTTCTCCTCCCCTTCGAGATCCTTTGGCATCGCCCGCCGCACCCGCTTTGACCTTCGCTCAGCTTCCATGACCTCTGAACTTTCGCTTTACTCACTCAGTAGAGAAATCAGCAAGACACACGGACACTTCCAACTCACTCGAACGTTTGGCTTTGTTGTTGTTGTGGTTTGTTTGAATGAGGTTCCCGCCAGCTTCCTCCTTCGCAGTGTTTAGTTCATCTCCTCGGTCCGTAACATTGCGCGGTCGAATGTACTCTGCTTGGTACGACTGCTGACTTAATCTGACTGATGAGTGTCTCCACTTGACTGGGGGATCTTTCGGGGGGATGGGGGGACGGAATGTTGTCTCCAAGAAGGTTTCATTGCACTCAAGGGATGTCCAGGATCCTAACATGTCGAATGGGGTAAATTGAAACATTCTCCATGCGATCTGCAGTGTCCTTCTGGTCCCTTCCACAAGGACACCTGTGACCCTTTGCATTATTTCTCGACCTTCTCCACACAGCGCTCTATGAAGAAGCGAAGGTAAACGTGGGCGTGGCTTGGAAATAATGACGATGAAAGTTTAAACGGCGTACTGAGGTTCGGTTAGGCAGATCTCTCCCCATGATCCACCCCCCCCCCCCCTTCACCAAAGGAGGTCAAAGGTCGTCACTCCCCACCGTCTCTTACAGTCAGCTGTTCCATGATTGGGGGAGTGGTTTGGTGGTCCACATTGACCTCAAACAGCAATCGAAAATACCAGTCGACTCGTTAACTTCCATCTGCAACGACCTAGAATGGACGTTAGGCCAGTGGAGGGACTTGATGAACGTTAAAGTTGCTTGACCCCAAATGACTCTCCCAAGACTTAAGCAACTTCTGAACAACAGACGACACATCAAGTCACACGCTTTAATGAACGGCGCTCATCCACACATTTCAAATGGATACAATGAATAATCAATTTGGACCCCAGCAACACAAAAGATGACAAGGTCACCAGTCCCCCGCGAACGACAACTCCACCCGCGGATTCTTCTCCCTTATCTTCGCACACAGATTGCAGAAGTCACCGGATTCGCCCGCGTAGTCCACACAGTCCAGACTTAATCTCTCCAGCCGCGGATTCTGCTCCACCAACTTCATCACAACCGACTCCACAATCTACAACAAACATTCCAGAAGTTATCTTCCCAACGCTTATCTCCCTCCTTTCTTACCGGTCCTGGTGGATTGGTGTACTCGAGAGACTTAAGCCAAGGAACATTCACACACGACGCCAGCACTCCGTTGGGTGTCACTCCATCGCACCTCACGATCTTCAACGTCGTCAAACCTGAAGGCATTTAAGTGTCCTCACATCAGGAACAAAGGTCAGAGGTCACAGAAACTAGACTGTTGGAAGTGAGACTTACGGCGCAGGTCGGCGAAAGAGGCGTTCCTTCCCCACTCGGCTGTTGTCCTCCCAGATATTCCAGCGTCAGTCAACATGGAACAGTCGCTTAACTGGAACTCCTCCAGCGACACGAACTCCTTAAGCAGCCATTGCATCAGCTGATCGTCCACCGCGTCCAAACTTCCCAACAGACTTAACCGCCTTAAGCACCGGAATCCCTGGAGCAGCTCCGTCTTCGCCGACAACTCCGGCTCCATTCCTCCATTCGTTCTCCAGAATCCAGAACAATTCGTGGAGATGCCTTCCAGACTTAAACTGTCCAGCTGATTCTTTGGGAGGAAGCCGAGAAGTCTCCACCCATTTGTGACCCGGTCCTCCGCAAATTCCGCAACAACTAGAATCTTAAGCCGGAACTCCTTGAGACGAGTCATGGAGCCCAAGAAGCTCCACTCCTCCACGTCTCCACTGAAATACGCGGTGCTCAAGTCCAGTTTCTTGAGTTCCATACAGTGACCTCGAATTGAGGGCAAGAGGCATTCGACCGCCAACTTCAACGTCAACTCCTCCAGTGACAGTTGTTGGTTCTCCAAGAACTTTGCCAGCATATCCTCCTCATCCACTTTGTAGACATTCGCGCTGAGAGTCTTCAACACCGGAAACGTTAATGTCCCGAGTTCTTGGAGACTCCAGACTTCCCAGTGGAGACTCAACTGTTCCATCGTCGGTGTGTTGTTCCTGAGAAGTCGAAGGACCGATTGGTTGGCGCTGTCTTTCATCCAAGTAGCTGGAAACAATCTGGGGAGGTCGAAAGTCTTGAGACGATTCGGAAGCTCCGTCAAAAAGCGAAAGTTCCTTCCGAACGAGTTCTTCTCTTCATCCGCGACTTCATTGTTCTGCAACCACGAAATGAAGTTAAGCCCTTCGTATTCCATCTTCTTGAGGATCTCCAGGCGACTCAGATTCGCCAACGTTTGGACCGCGGGGGACGAGAGAACGATTCGGAGGTCGATGTCGAGGAGGAGAAAGTGAATGCCGATTTGGAGATGGGACAACGCGGGAGCCGAGGTAAGGACTGTGGTCAACAGATGCGCAGCTGTCGGGTCCTTCACCCTCCTCACATTTTTGATCTTCCCCGACGGCGCTCCAAGGCACACAAACTCCGCGGACTTGAGAACACGTGGGAGGTCGTCCAGAATGTCCGAAGAGTCCGTCACGTCGATCCTCACACCGCGCCAGGAATACTCCATCTTCTGCAGAGTTGACTTCTGAGCATTCTTGTCCGTGATGGCCAACACCGCCTTCTGCGCGAAGCGTCTTGTCCCGCGAATCGCTTTCAGGAACTGTTGATTAACTTGTGACGCAGCTTTCAAGTCGGAGAGACTCAAGTACGACGCGATGTTCTCGCAGACCTGCAAATCACAAGCGACGTCAATAAACCGTAAACCTCCTAACCTAACAAGTGAATTTACGACGTGGTTGTTGAGAACGTCACGGAGATTTTCCTCCCGATGTCGCCGCTCCTGGAGCCTCGTCGTCATCCGCTTGTCCTGTTTGTCGTCCCCCGGCGACGCCTCCCGCGGCCGCTTTGACCTTTGCGCACCTTCCATGACCTAAGAATTTCCGGTTTACTCACTCAGACACAAAGACACACGGACACACTTCCAATTCACTGGAGACTGCCGTTGTTATTGTTAGCGGGAGACGATTTGAATTTTGGTTCCCGCTAAATACTCTCGTCTCAAAGTTCCCGACACGTTCCTTCACGCTTTGACAGCCAACATTTAACCATTTGGGGATTTGTTCCCTTGACTTAAGCTGACTGATATGAGTGAGTTTCCATTTGACGAAGCCTTTGGGGGAAGCAACTCCACAGCGCTGTGAGAAGGAGCGACGGTAAATGTGGGCGTGGATTTGAATACTAGACGCTGGAAGAATTGGTGTGAAAAATCACATGGAAATCAGACGACTGTACAAAGAGTTTAGGGGGCAAAGGTGTTATGTTCCAAGTATTCCAGTTTACATGTTCCAGGAAGTTCCAGGGCTCTTGGGGGTTTCTCAAGAACTGAGAGTATAGCCAGTGGTTTAAGTTTTGATTGTGCGATTCTTATAATAGTTGTATTACCAATAGCTCAATCAATCAATCGACCCACAAGTATATCATCATGCAAAACAACTGACATAAATCGAAATGTTTGTACCGAACTTATTCTGTACTAATTACACACGTATGCCCTTGTCCTTATTTAAACACAGTGGAATCCAAAGGGTGGACAAGGCGTATAAGGAATTAGTCTTAAATACTCCTTGAATGTTAAAGTATGGTGACCCTGTTGCTCGGGTCTTTTTGGCTGGTATTTTAATTAACTGGTATTAATGGCATTCACTCACAAACACACCAATCCACAAAGAACCACATCTCTTGCATGTCAAAGCACTAATTTTGTCATCACCACATCCAACATTGATTCCTTATTCTACGGGTCAATATCATTAATCTCAGTAAGCTTAATATCTTGAGAGTAATAACCTTACATGACACAGTTTACAGTCAACATTACTCTTGTTCATCACCATCCCAAACTGCAAGTGATATGTGCAAAAGACATCTCTGAATCCACTACAGATCAAAAGTGTTTACGGAATTGGACTTTTCACTTAAAGGCTTATCAACCTATTGATAATATTTAATTGCTCACTACATTAAACTAAAATTGTCTCACAAACTTGTAAGCTTTATAACTGAGAGGTTGCATCACATTACTGCTTAACATTTTAATAGACACAAAGTGAAAACAATAATTTATAAAATGGATCCTAGAAACTTTGTTGTGATCACTGCAATAGTTTTCGGAATATCTGTTTGCTGTGTCTTTGCTGAAGGTAAGTTAATTTTAAACTTAATAATTAAATACCATTTATATTAAACTTAATTTTGGATTTAATAAATGTTCTGTCCTTGCAGGACTTTGTGTACCAGCATGCCCTGAAGATACAACCTGTGTTCAATCCGTAGATGGCTCACTTTCTTGCGTATCCAACGCCCAAATTGGGGATCGCTGCAATTGCCGGCCTGGCCCTGATGGGTACTTTAGTCATCCACTATGCCAAACCGGGCTCACATGCAAGTCCGGTTTATCCTTTGGTTCTGATCAATTGATTACTTGTAGATGCCAACGAGATTAAGATTATGAGACGTTTAAACAGAAGTCAATAAAGATTTCCAGATTTCTGTGAGTTACTCAATTGTTGAAATACAGTTTCCATGTTTCCAAATTAAACAATATTGAATAAGCTTCCATTTATTCCCCAACGGGTTAATCCTTAAAAATATCGTCATACATTAAGCAACTGCAGGTATTAACATCCTTTAGTTTAGTCATTAGCAATATGTGGCTTACTTAAAGGACCTGAATTCCTTCAATACACTCTGCATGCATACTACTAAATGCTTCGACGTCCCAAGAATGTGAAATGTATTGACATAATGTTTCTATTAATTCTCCTCCTTACGCATCTTGTCGTAATGCAACTGAATTTGGTCTTCATGGTCTTCGAAGTTTTCTAGTGAATGTACATAAGTGCACCCTTAAATTTCAAAACGAGTCGATTAATGCGCGTAATGCATTGTGTTAATTATCGTATTGATTAAGCACACAGTATATGTATCCATTAATGTAAAACTAAATAGTTTTACATTAATGGATACATATACTATAAGATGACATATACATATACTATAGGAGCAATATTGCTCCTTATGTTTGATTCGTTTAATTCAAACAATTGAATAAATTTAGGTCAATCATGTTTGATTAATCTTTAATTTACAACTATATTAGACGTCCAAAAATTGGTTTTCGGAACACTTACACTATCTCATCACAAGTTGGTTGTACAAGATTTCTTCGAAGGCTTTCTAAACAAGGTTTATTATATCTAAAGGTGGGATTTGCCTTTGTATTTGATTTAATAGAGAAACACAATTTTAAATTTCTGCTAAACTTCTCATTAAAAACACTATAAAATATAAAATTAGCACTGGAGTTTAGAGTTTCAACCAATGGAGTAACCAGTAAAACTAAATAGACGTATCCTGAAGAAAACGTGTCTTTCTTTGTTAACATAACAAGCTGAATTCCATGATTTAACGAGAGAAGTAAGGATAATGCTGAGATACAAAATAAGATTACATTCGGCCGTTGAGGGTTTTTGACGGATTGTGTTGTGGTAACCATTTCCTTCCTAACTCGATTATTCCTCATGAGTTCCAGTAGTATTCGAAAATTGCACGTTATCATCGCACTAAATGGAATAACCTTTCCAATAACGAAATGTGCTGCAGGCAGTATCATGTCCGTGTTCGTGGCAAGTGTCCTGTATCTCATATGAAGTCGGTAAACTAGGGTGAAGTCATTCCTTAGCAATTCAAACTGCTTAACACTCATCCAATATGGAATGTGAACAGCAATCATGGCACACGTTGAAATTACATAAAATGCGTGAATACGTTTGCTGCGCAACAAGTATTTTGCTTTTAAGGGGTAACACACTGGAATTAATTGAGATTCTTGTTATGCACTGCTCAACACACGTTTGTATATTTCATATAGTTTATTAGTACCTGCGATATACCGCTCGATTGCAATGAACGCTGTGAAGAAAAATGATCCGTTTGATACTGGATAATTGGAAACAATACTGATGAGAGTGTGTCATATTTTGTTATTGTGTTACTTGTAGTACCTATATTTTTCAATCCGATTATGTATGGAATATCCGGGTAAACGGTAGGTACGGTGTTATTCCTGGGATAGGAAATCGTAATATGTTCAAATGAGACATGAATAAATCTTAAAGTAAATAAAACATTTAAAATGTCCCAAAACGCAAGAATTGTTAACAGATTATGGAATGAGGATCTCATGGATGGAGTACAAAATATATAAATACTTAAAGTGTTGCCAAAAATGCCAGATATGCTGATGGCCGTAAGGACAAATAACATCCACAAGAAAAAATGAACTGGGAAGTTTGAGCTTTTAAATTCTAAAATTGAATGACCAGTGAGATTTGTAAACGTGAATCGGATAGAATCCAAAACTGCTTCTGTGGAACTCATGGTGATAGATTATCAAAGTTTAATTGAATGTGTCTTCACACAGTTTGATGTTCCTTATATGAGAGTCGCATTTATGAACTGTTATTGTTATTGAATTATTTTTTTGGGTGAAAGGGTAAAAATAAGTTTAACCAGAAATTCTATTGAATGCTATTTATAGATATTTATTATGTGTATTTAACTCATTGAACATTCTGGCTAAAACCAACCACAGGTTTGTCATAGGCAGAGCGAATTTATTACAGTGAAAGATACTACGCAATTATGAATAAAACTTATTCGCAGAATTGGGTTAATTATAGAACAAAGTAAAAACACAGTTGAATATTTAGTGTTTCTAGGAATTTTACTAAATCATATGTGATAAATAACTTATCCTTGCATATGTAATACAACACCCAGACTACTCATCGACGATGCCAAATCCGAATAGAACACTTCAAGTTCTTTTTCTCTGACTTTCAGTGTTCTCTTGAAAAAGGATTCTGCCTCTCCATGCTGGACTTGCATATCATAAAAACGGCCAACGTCGTTTAAAGAGGATGCTACATGTGGATGAAATTCACCTAACGCCTTTTGATATATTTTCAAAGCACTCCTGAAACATTCCTCTGCATCTTCATATTTCTCATACGTCTTTAACAATAGACCCAAGCTATTCTTCAGGGATAAGACATCTGACAGATTTCCTCGCTTTTTCATCTTCCGTATTGCCAAAGCCCTCTTGTAATTCAGTTGCGCATCTTCATATCGCCCCTGGATACTTTGAATTGCCCCGAGATTTGATAAGGCTGCCGAGACTTCCAGATGATCTTCTCCAAGTTCTTTCTCATTAATGGTTAAAGCCCTTTTGTAATAAGGTTCTGCTTTTTCATACTTGCCTTGCATATTGAATACATCTCCGATAGTATTTAGCAAAGTTGCTAAAGACGGATGATTCTTCCTAAGCGTTCTCTCAAAGATTGGCAAAGCTTCTTTGTAATAAGTCTCCGCATTGGTATAGTTTCCTTGCATCTCGAACAATTTGCCGAGATTATTCAACGACGCTGCAGTGTCGGGATGATGGTCTCCAAGAATTGTTCTTTGTATCTTCAACGCTTGTTTGTACGACAGTTCTGCATCGTCATATTTTCCCTGAGCACATTGCAACTCCCCGAGATTAGATAAAGATTTTGCTACATACGGGTGGGGTTCTCCCAGTTCTTTCTTCCAGCTGTTTAATACTAGTGTGTATAACCTCTCTGCAGCTTCGTACTTTCCTTGCATTTTCCACAATATTCCAAGCGAATTGATCCAAGCTGCTGTGATAGTGTGGCTGTCTTGAAGTATATTTTCTTTATTTAGTACAGCTTGTTTATATGCTGATTTAGCTTCCAAATTATTTCCGTGGCTTCCGGAAAGTTCTCCGAGGTCACTAACTGCAGTTTCTTCTCCTTGATAGTCTACTTTGAATGATTTCTCATTCACTGACATAGCTCTCTGAAAATAGTTCTCTGCATCTGGCTGAAGCACCTAAGAAATGCAATCTACGTTAGTAATGATAAAGGACCGGAGTGCACGATTCGGGTCTCTTATAGAAATAACCTCTGCTTCGCTTTGTTGAGTCAAGGCCACCGAAAACCTCCCTAGATAGAGTGCTGGTTGAATTGTTTTTAACGACGAATCGTCACACTTGTCAGAAGCAACGGTGTGCAGCTTGGATGCCCGCTGATTATTTAAAGTGCTGCTATCCATCTTTAATTAAGAGCTAGCCGATTATCGCTGGAGAATGTAGTTAGTAGAATAATTAATGAAACGTATTGATTACTAGGTTATCCTTGTCACTTCCAGTGATTAGGTTTTTCTGGAACGAATTATTGGCCACTTCTGAGGTTACCTGTGTGCAATCGTACAACTGTGGCAAGTGATCCGTTATCGTGTGCTTCCAACTGTTTTCTTCTCCTACAAATATTAGTTTAACTCCAACACGAATTAAACGTTTTAAGCCAGACAAAGCAAACTGACTCTTAACTGAGGAATGATCTGAATTCAGTGTATATTAAACTTGAGTAGTTTGTTGGCTGACGTATACTGTGAATTGAAGTAGTTTTTGTTAGTTTGATTAGTTTTGTCAATTCTCAGAAGTCGAGTAATTTCGTCATCCGGGTGATCCATTTAGGTACTTGAGTACAAACTGATAAAACTGATAACCATTAGCACCATAACTCAGCCATACACCTGCTGTTTTCAGCAACGTCCCATTCACCAGTCTACAATATCAACAAGAATGTTAGCTAAAATATACAAAGAGATTTGGACTTTCTTTTGCAATTAAAATTGAAACGCAATCATCTATTTACTTCTTACGTCCTCAAGCAAATATTCACTCATCAGTTTTATATCGAACTCACACGTGTAGGTTTTATGTATTATCCTAATTTACAAATCTTCATCTCATTAAATTCGTTATTGTATTATTAAATAGCTATCAAGCAAACCTTAAGCTTCAGGTGATCTTGTATTAACCACATGCACTCTGAATGCCTTCAGCTTATCTTAAATGGAAGATATTAATGTTTACCCTTGTAAACTTTAGATAGAAAAAAAGTAACACAAACGTGAGGATTAAATGAACTTGCCATTAAGACCAGAGGCTTTTAAAAGTGGATGGATATATTAATAGATTTCCAGGTAGCCTCATTTGTATCAGGTTATAAAAATAAAAGTAGCAGAATTCTTTCAAAACAATAAACCGAATGTCTGCAAAATTAAACATAAGACTGGTTTCAGCGAACTAAATGCAGCGAACATTACAGCAGTTAATACGACACATTCTTTCACGATGAGCTGTTAACCTGCAAAATAGTAACCAACATATTTGTGAATGACTTAATTCAAACACTCACCTGCAGGCAAATAATCTCAAACATTATTTCTGAATAATGAATCCCTAGATGATTTTGGGCAGACTTCAGTGTGTATTTTATGTTTTATATAAATAGTGAGTGGTTCGCACGGCTTGAATGAAAATAGAGTGACTCTTAGCAGTCAGTGGTTTAATTCAGAGACAAGTTGTACAGCAAATATTTTCAAGGTTCAAGTTTCAAGGTTCATTCCATAAGTAAGGGAATACTAGACTTGTAAGAGTTATTGTTTCATACTATAAGATTTTAGTTTACGTGGATTCAACCAATTGTCACTTCTAAAGAGCTAAAGTAATATATGAATGGTAATGGTTTAAACAGATTTATACACAACGATTGTTTCAGGGGTACACTCATAGGTAATGATAGTATTGGGACAAGAAGAAAAACAAAGATAATTAGATACTGAATCAGGGTCACATTTAAGTTAAAGTTAGTTAAAATATTAATATTATGACAGTGTATTCTAGAAACATGAAATATTATGATCAAGAAAGTCATTAACTTAACCAGTTATGATTCATCTATTGACGTATAGGATAACTTGCATTAAAGTCAATAAGCAAACTAAGCCAAATGTACTTGTCACAACAACAGCAACGGAACAGACACAGGGCGGAGTTTCACCCACAATACCCGTGTATGTGATATCAAGTTTCACTAGAGATGGGCTCATGTCTGATGGTCCAAATGAATGAGCTTCCAACGCATCTAAATATATTAGAGAGTTAAAGTGGTTGAGATTCAAATGCATAGGCTATTAAATTTTATAATGTCTAACCGGCACTACCAAATGCAGCCTTAGCCAGGAGTATATAATACGTTTTGTTTCTAATTTCAACATTTATGACATCCGTCATAGAGTGATCTGTCTGTTCAAAGTCACAGAAGTAATATCCATCCACCACAGACGTCCTCTCGTTTTGTAAACCCAATCTAGGCACCTAATTGACATTACAAACAAAACCAATAATATTTTATTCAACTTAAGACAGCATTTCTCCAGTGTATATTTTAACTTCTTGTGAACTTACGGCATAAGCTTGATTGTATTTGTTATCTTTGACATTTTGGAATCTGGCGATGACAGGAGCAGTGCTACCTCCGTAGCATCCAGCCACCGAATCTGCTACCCTACAATTTACACAATTGATTAACTTGTTATGGGATGAAATTAAACGCAAAAGGAATTTTGATTCACCATTTTGGGATCATCAGAGAACCCCATTGCAACGTAGCCGTCTTCGCTCTGTGGATTTCCATTCAACCTGTACCTATTACTCTCTCCATAGGCAGTCCATGAGAGCATGACTGAACACGTCTCAGGGTTACAATAGTTTTGCTGGTCCAAGAAGGTTCGGATGCATCCATCAGGAAGTCCCATGCACCCATGAGCTCCATCTATGCATTCATTATAAAGCTCCTTGAGTTTTAATAAGGCTTCGTCGGAGATTTTTGGTTTAACTGCAACATTGGTATCTAATTTCCGGTGTGTTCTCTGTGGGTACTTCAATCTCTGTGAGATATTACTCCATTGCGGTTCCAAAGGACCTCTGCAACAAAAAGGTTGTTCTAGTGGTTTCTTTTATATAAAATTGAATCGGTTGGGAATGTCTCGAGCTGTTGTATTTCTTATTAACTTATGTCACGTCATTACCCCAAATTGTTCTCCACAAGACAAACCCACAGCAGAAACAGAGAAGTTCTTAAGATTCTACAAAGCTGTCCCGGATGTCTGGCCATGGTAATGCTATATATATCACTTGTAGAAAAAATCTGTAAACAAGAATCATATACAAAGTATGCGTAGTAACCTACGATAATGTTGTAATATTATCCAATTATATGATATGACCCTCTGTACTTCTTCAATATCATGTTACGTTGCCTGAAGAAGAAGACAGCCGACCTTCAAAAGTTTGCACAGTATTCAATAAATAATTTAAAAGTACCCTACGGAAACCGTCAAACTAGAGGCATATTAACAAGAATCTTATGAATGTGTATCTGAAACCAGCTCTTATACAGCTTTGAATTGACTAGTGTGATTCAGCAGTCAAGAAAGAATTGTAAGCACGTTTGTTTTTATCCTGTCCATATTTTCCGCATCTCGAATGTAGTATAAGACAAACAGGCAAAATCGCTTTAAAATGAAAATATGATTAAGAAAATCATCGATAACATCCTTGGCTAGCAGTGTTGGGTGATTCAACCTTATGTGTAAAAAGTAACTGATTGATTCACACCCAAGTGGTGTTAATTGTAATGGTGCTCAAGTATACACTTGTTTAATCAAGATATACTTGTTTGATTGACAAATACATTTTACAATAACATAGATAACTGAACAAGTTAATGTGGTGCTTTGTTGAGTTGACCGATTTGATAACCTAGATTGAGGTAAAAACACGGATGAATAGTTATATTCTGTATGTTCCTTAGGTTGCATCCTATTTATTGCATCGATTTAAAAACACTATAGCCGTTTGTTTGAAATGACTTACTTAAAGTCTTACCAATTAACTTGTAATGGACAGAATAAATCATACTCACGTTGTCTAGAGAACTCAAAACTTCAATGTTGTTACTTGTATATTGCACTTAATTATTTTCAGCCAAAAAGATAAACCCAATTAACATTTAATGAGGACTTCAAGCTCTTGGGGTCGCAAAAAGTCGTTAATTTGAGTAAAAAGGATTTTAAACAATTATTACGGAGCTTAAAACAGTAAAATAAAATGGAAATGCACAGAACTTTGATTGACAGTGAATTTAACAATGCATGTTTTATAGTTGTACAATCTAATCTATTCGGGCTGTGAATGGAAACAGACATTCATATAGACTACAACTTGTAGTTCACTGAATACTTGCTGATTAGGAATTAAGTAATGCCCATACATATAGATTTTTGGTTACTTACACAAACTGAATACCAATTAGCTCTTTATTGGTTAATTTGTACATTCAGATTTTTCTAAAATCAGGAGCACAAATATAGTTAAAAATATAAAATGAAAAATAAATTGTTCTTACGCGCAATGATATGCAGTTAGTTGGACAGAAAGCTATTTGTTGTTTTGTTTGAACAAAATTGTTCATTAATTAGAAACGCGCACAGAATAATATATATACGTTTCCGTTATATTTATGAATTCTTTTGAAGGTGGACGATCTTTATGTGGTTATTACGAAAGTAAAAGTGCCAATCTAATAAGTTTGTAATGTTGTCCTGAAATATTGCAAAGTTAATTGAAATATAAAAGTTGAGACAGATCGGAGAATAGTTTTTTTATTAACTAAATGCAAGTGACAGAAGGACAGAGGAAAGAAGTGGGGCCAACCTTTTCCTATCGGAACCTGTGCTTCATTGAGAGACTTTCCTCATTCCACCCAACTGTCCCATAAAAATAGGGAGTGACTCATGACTTAATACTGAGTTACACACAGGCACACGTACGGGTTACATTTGCAGTCATCAATGTGCTTTGGTTATCTCTGTCAAGTGACATACTTAATTCTCAATCGTATATGGGTATTTCAGGATGAGTGTGTAAGCAAATAAACAAGAAACACAACATTGGAACATTGTGAAATTGGAACATTAATAAGCAACAATCACAGAAACCAATCAGAAATTTATGCAATTAATAATCATAATGTACAATGAATATATACTTCACGGTGTGTTTGATGTAAATACTAAAGTTTAATGGTGGTAGATTGTTCATCTTTAAACAAGTGATTTACAAATTTATTTTTCCTATGTAATTTCCAATGTATTCGGGAATTTTTAATTTGCTTTGTTTCCTTACAAACACTATATTATATTACAATTGCAAATTCCTCTTATTTATTTCGAAGAAAAACACTTTATGAATTTTTGTTTAACTCGTAAAAGTTTTGTCAATGCATTTCTGCGAGGTACATAAGAAATCTGAGTAGTTGGTCTGGAAATCCATTTTATTTTTCGTAAAAAGGGTTTTAGTAACTATTGAGAATATTCGTCTAGAAATTCCCTACTTTAATCCTAAGAAATGAGTTCGATCACCTTTTAAATAAATTCAAATTCATCAAGGGTAATACTCAATAATCTTAGAAAAGAGTATCACGGAAAAAGAAGATTAGCAGTCCTTGAAGAGAGTCAGGTGTGTTTTTACTTTATTTCGTGATCATTACGTACGGTTTATATAACTGGGCTTTACTGGCATTGATACATTGCAATGGGAATTTCCAGTCGAGTTCGTTCAGTTATATAAGCGGTACGGATTATTTGATAAGATACGCTTAACCCCCAACTTATTTTAATTTATTACAAAGGATGAATGTAAAGATACGGGTTGGTAATCGTAAAATCCGCTTAAATAATAAGAACGAGGATTTAGATCCAACTCAGTGTGTCCAGTCGGTTCTTTCCATAATGAAGCTGTTGATTGCTCTCGCTGTAATGGTGTTGGTGGTTTCTTCGGTTGAGGGAGGAAGTGTGAGTCCTTCACTGCAGAGGAGACTGGACGAGGGAGAATCCTTGGACATCTCCATCTACCTTCCTCCCATCTCAAGTGTCTTTAATTCGTCCGACATCTTGGAACTAAAAGGAGAAGCTAAAGTACAGAGGATGATCACGGAACTTAAGAAAGAAACATCTGCCGCCCAGCAACCTTTTCTTGACCTACTTTCTCTAAGGAGAAAGAGCCAAGCAGAGATGAAGACCCTTTGGATAACCAACTTTATTCGAGTAAAAAAAGCTGACCAGGATCTCGTTGCCGAACTCGCAGCGATTCCAGGAGACTTTCTTATCCGCGAACCCATTCTAGCTTCCGTCATAAGTCCAGTATCGACTCGGAAGGTCACTGATGCTGAGAAGGGTCAAGGCCTTCAATGGGGTGTACAGAAAATCGACACACAAAGAGCGTGGAATGTCACGAGGTACATATCACTCTGTTACATCCCAATAAACTCACACACACACTTCAATATTCTTTAATATCTTCAGAGGAGCCGGAGTAGTCGTGGGAATCATCGACGCTGGCGTGAGTTTAGGTCACGAGGCATTGCGAGACAACTACGGCGGTGCGTGGGTCGACCCGTACATGCAAACCGATTACCCAGACGACTATACCGGACACGGAACTCACGTCCTGGGAATTGCCGTGGGAACCAAGAACGGAATCGGAGTTGCTCCTGAAGCCAAGTGGATTGCATGCCGGGGACTCTCTGCCTTCGGATCGGGATACGACGATATCCTTCTCTATTGTGCTCAGTGGATGTTAAGTATTACACCACGGCCGAATATTGTCATTAATTCTTGGGGAGGAAAGGTAGACAATCCGTGGTTTAACGACGCGGCTTCCGCTTGGAGAATGGCGAATATAATTCCAGTGTTTTCTATTGGAAACGATGGGCCTGAATGCAACAGTGTCCATTCCCCTGGAGACCAGGACGGCGTGATCTCCGTTGGAGCGACGGATATTGATGACGTCGTGGCTGAGTTTTCGTCTAGAGGGCCTTCCAATAGTGGCGTGCAGAAACCGGATGTGTCAGCTCCAGGAGTTGAGATTGTTTCGGCTGGGCATCCTGAACTGGATTTGTACGTTGCTCACTCGGGGACTTCGGTAGCTACTCCTTTTGTTGCTGGAGCGATTGCTTTGTATATTTCGGAAAATCCAGATGCCACTTATGAAGAAGTCTATGAGCGATTTACTTCCACTGGAGACAGACCTGCTTTATCGGATATTGATAGAACCTGTGGAAACTCTGAGTGGCCCAACATGGCGTTTGGATTCGGAAGAATCAACGCTGGAAATGCCATTGGAGCGTAAGTGTTTAAAAATACGGTTATCTGTAAAGCTATGTCTTAATTCTTCATGTAAATATAGAGTGGAGAGGAAAACAATGTGTAATATGTTGCATTGATTATTTTAACCGGGCATAAGTCATAACATTTAATACAGCGACTGAGCTTGGCTGTTCGACGTGGTAACGCAGCATCTATACTTGGCAAAATTTCATGTGATGAACTATTAAACGAAATTTTTATTCTGTAATTTAAGTTTGTGAAAGAGAATACTTTTCCCCGTGCTTTTAATACTGTAATTTTAATTTGTATTGGAATAAACGATCGACCCTATTCAAGTTACAAATGTTCTTTTTATGTGGCAAACTATTAAATTGTGTTGTGTGTAAAAACTAGATCCGTTTATTTTGTTTTAATGAATGGCAATGTTTCCTTAAATATTAATCAATATTGATTGTCATTAACAATGATCATTTAGTCTCAAGAACATTACTAAGATATTCTAGTTCCCTTTATGATTAAGTGAAAGACAACTTTATACAATTATTTAGCACAGGCGTTTAATTGTTGCTTAATTGGCCATTTTTATTGCATTCGATTGAAGGACTGATACAGAAGAAATGAATTTCAAGCAGTTTTGGGAATTTTTCATGGTGAATTGAATGGAAGAAAGGAGTCTCAACACGATGGTAGGCTTCTTTGTTTTTGTTTAGCAAAATGTGTAGGCCAATTGTTTATTTAACTGGATACAACGATCGGTTTTAAGAGTTGTGATGAAATAATATGCAGTTAGAGGGTGATCTGCATTCTGAAACCTTTAATTCGTTAGATATTTCACACAGTTTATTCCTCAGAAACGTTCAAGTAATTTGAAGAATTCTTAACTCATCCAGAACAGAAAAAGGTGATTCATTGAGTTTAACAGAATTCAGTTTAGTTAGATAAAACCCTTCTTGCATTAGAAGTTTGTGACAGCAACCACGTTAATTTCCTCAGCTCCTTGCGTCCTTTATGTTTTCATTCCACTGGGTTTAATTGACATCACCCATAACACATAAATATGCTTAGACCGGATTTTCCATAATCTAAGGCCAAGTCAATTGGACTTTTGGCATCATCTGCGTTAATCAGAGGTTTGTAGATTCAAAATCCTGTTTATTGATAACTCTGATAGAATCATTTCGCTGACCATAGTGTTTATATAGTCCTTGCGATCTTTCTAAACTTGAACATCCAAGCGAATCCATCCAAGTTCTTTCAACAGAAACTCAAAGAAAATTCACATAGGTTGGTATCGAATGCAGCAGTACTTTGGTGGAGGAGTTGTAGCTTTGTTCTTTTGACTGACATGATGAATCAACTGTCTCAATCTGCAGTCCATTATTTCAGAAGATGTGCCAGGCGGCTGATTGGCCATTTGAAGCAGGTCAAGCCTTATGTGAAGTACCTCTTAAGTAGAAACATTAGCTATAAATAATGGAAGTGGAATTTAAGAAATGAGGACATAAAGGTTTAATACATTCGTTCCTGCACGCACATGAATGCCACAAGATGATATTCAATGAAGTTATATGAGACATGTTACAAGCAGATAATGTAGAACTGCCCGTAGAAATGCAACTTCGTTGTGCGTATAATATTGAAATATGTTATTACTTTGAAGTGAATATTTTTAGTGTTTTTGATTATTGAATGACAGATTGAAGTGCTTAAAGTTAATGAAATGTGAAATGAAATATTTCAGGGAAATGCAAATTGACAAACAGGTTATGTGTTTGACTTAAAGCATCAAGTGAAGAACATTCAAACATTCATTAAGAAACCACATTATCATTTATCTTTTTTAATTGTTGCATATTGCGGTTAAGTCGAAGCGAATTACCTCGTGTTATAAACAGTTGTCAGTTAATAGTTCAGAATAAGTTGACACTGATGAGTATAGTAATCAGAAATACAAATCATATCACAGATTTGGCAGGAAGGATGCTCCTGTAAACTTTTTTCATTTCCGTTCTGTACGAGCCATATCGTCAGCAGGTTGCGAAGCTCAAAGGGTCTAGATTAAAGAATTTAACAGAAGCAACGAACTGAATTTAAGTTTATAATTTTCGGGCTCTAAGTAGAAGTAAAAGAATGGAAGTGGAAAAACTGATATTTATACTTAAAAATAGAAGTTTCCTGGGATATCGGAATATAAAGGTTTGTAGAAATTAATAATTCTACCAAAATTAAATTCAATATAAACTAATAATAGATTTCTGAACTCGTAGAGTAGATTTTTTAATAGTGCAAACTCTACTTCCTACATCAGGTACGAGAGAATTGCTTATCAGATTTATCAGTTGTATTGCTAAATAATGGAGAAATGCTAAAAATTGGTTAGCACGAAGAGCCTACATTTACTTTCCTGTGACAGTGACCAATCACATTGATATTCGTAACTGGATGGAATTCTAAAACAAATCTTAAATCGTTTAAAAATCTGAAGCCAATTTTCGACGGATCACTAATTTTGTCTGAACACGACTTTGTTAAGAGACGCTGATTGTGTGAGAGAGATTATCTGGTTATCAGTGATAAATTAATCAATTTTATTGCTCTGGTAACCCGTAAAATATATGTATGATTAAAACATTTGCTTCAAATCGCTATTTAAAAAAAGATTCACTAATCATTAAACTAAAAACAATTGTGGAGTTTCCAAATAAATCAAACTACCTTATATTGTCACACAGAATATTTTGAACGGAGGGAAACAAGAAGTTCGATCTTGCTCTGCATTGTTACAATAGTTGAAGTTTTACAATTTAAAACTGCTGTAGCTTCGTCCAATGACTTTGCCAAAAAGGTTTTTCTTAAGTCTTCCAGCTTGTTAATATGTGGTTTAAGTTCCTGTACAATCGACTGGAGGCGATGTTTAGTAATTTCTAACTGTTTTTTGTCTTCAAAATTTCGTTGCAATGACAGAACACGAACAGCTAGACGGTATACCTCTTTCTCCGTCAGGTTAGGTGCGCTGATAGTGGTGCGCAGGGTTCTTCCTATTGGAGGTACAAGATTGATATGAAATATTCCATCGCTGCTTACAGTGCCTTGGAGTGTTACGTGTTTCTGAACTCTAGCGTTTGGGATTATAAATGTTGCAACTGGCATTGACATTTCAGTTATAATAAATTCACACCCTGCACCCGTTTGAGGCCCTTCCAAAACAAGTTCTTTTGTAAATACTTGTCCACTGCTGTTAAATATACGGCTTTTGTATTCCATGAACGTTTCAGATATGTTTTCATTCACATTTTTGAGTTCGAAATTGTAAGTGATTCTGTCCTGCACCATATTATTAATTGAACTTTGTTGCCGGTCTAGAAGTGATGCAACAATAGCTGCTCCTTCCACGAAACTGGTAATATCTCCAACCTGGAAGGCTCCTGGATTACAGTATTTATTCAGCATTGGGGCAATTTCATTGTAGCAAAAATATTTGGCAGGGTTGTCGTTCACACAGACACATCTATTAATGTGCTGCAGATGTTTTCCAATCATTTCCCCGAATATTTGTTCCGTATGTGTTGTGACATTGATTCTGTTTTGTTCATTAAAGAGGTTCATAAATTCAATACGAGCATTTCTAGC
>JAQGAB010000536.1:0-25485 GCA_034696565.1 Isotomurus graminis | reverse complement strand
TCACAATAGGACATTGAAGACGATGAGTTGTCTGCTGATTATTTCGCTTTGTGAATGGGAATTATTTTCGATTCGAAATATTCGAATGATGACTAGTCAGTCATGGTACAGCTTTAAAAGATCAACCCTTCGTATTGTGCATTCAGTTTAGGGAGGTTTCATCATAGATTATGAGAATTGGGTTTTTTGCATAAATGGCGATCGATCAAAAGTGCTGTGGACTCTCAGGGGTAACCCTTTGACGTTAAAATGCTCATCCATCTCGAAGTACATGACATGCTACGACATAACCCTTTCATCTCTCACACCGTCACACCTTTTTCCTCAATGTGAAATGCAGTAAGTTTTGTCCAATGTCAGTGAATTGGTAGAGGAAGTTTAATAAGAATATTTTAATGTGCCTGTATTGTACACATTTCAATCAACTGGATTTGGTTGTCATTGTACAAAATTCCCTCCTATTTAAAGGGTTTCAGTGTTTCCTAAATTCAAAGATTCCTTCACAAAACAAGTCCACAATCGCCTGTACCTTCGTTTCTACCGATTACAGTATAATTCGAATGATTTGTTATTGGTGAAATGATGAAATGTATCCAAAAGCAGTTATCTAGGGTTAATAAATCGTCAATGGTTGAGTTTAATAGGCAGAGAGTCTTCCCAGAGAAGACAAATAAAAGAAATTACGTGGATTAATTTCCCATGAAAAATGTGTTTTGATCTAACAAACCAAGATATGTTCACTTCATTCAATTTTGAATAACACTTTAGTGTATAATTGTGATGTTAAAATGTTGAATGTGTAAAGGAATTCATGTTTCCTCTTTTGAACATTGACCACAGTAGGGCTTGAACAAAAAGACCCTGCTGGTTGTGTCTATGCACCGTCACATTCAATGTTTTTACCTGTCTCATCTCCACCTCCTCCCTAGAACTTGATAGATACCTCACTAGTTCGAAACTTAATAACAAAACCCTACTTCCTTGTAATCGGAGTGAACTAAAGCACATCACGTTATTACTGAACTCACCACGTCAATAAAGTATCTCCCTTGGACTCGGTGAGAGAGAGAGCAGCGTTTACAAAGTTTACAAAGCTACGGCAGAATTTGTAATATTAAATGACAACGATGCATATTATTATAATACGGCGGATTGAAATAGAAACGATGACTGTGCTGGCTGAGGCACAACTGACAGGAGAGCATTTAAAGCATTTGATACGAAATGAAAAGACTCCTTGTGACTCAACACTTTTGGAATTAAGTTGTGTTCTCTCTTTGACACTCTTGTGTGTGTGGATATGTTTAGGACAACATTTTAATCCCGCATTGACACCACAAAGGACAAAAGACACCCTCCTGCCTTCTTCATCCAACAGCACATTGAAAACATTTTAACATTTTTTAAATAATACAATGAAAATGGATGAAAAAAGTTATTAATGAATTTGAGCGAGAGAGGAAAAGGTATTTTTTGTGTAATTCTTAAGGCTCAGCAGAGTCACTTCCATCCGCGATATCCAAGTGTAGTAATGGAGAGATGTTAAAAGTTGAAAGAGGATGAGTAGCGGTTGTTCGTCGACATATTATTATCATTATCATCGGACGTGTCGGTAAGAGAGATAGAGGTAAGCTAACCATTGTACACTTGAAAGTGTATGTGTGCACTTCTTGCGCGGTTAGGGATGCTCCTCAAGTTTCCTCTACCCGGTACATATACAGACAGAAGCAAAAAGCAAAGTCATCAATCACCCGGGTAGTAGGGAAACCCCTTCCTACCTTGTGTCCACTCTAATTTTTATACAAATCACCTCAAATCTCCCGATAGGTTTAGGAGATATCAGTGAGGGTATCAGGATATGTGTTTATTATTGTTTTCGCCTCTCATGCTTCACCAGCCTGGTGAGTAATGCATTCTCTCATCCTCGTGAATCGACGAGAGAATTCAATGAATGATATGATTCAATGAGAAAGCACAAAACGATGTGGGAGAAAGGAAAGAAGAGTCTTTCACTAAGGATTCGTGTAATCTCAATCCACCCCTGGCACATTTCCACTTTCCACCCTCACACACACAACCTTCCTCCAATAAGTTCCTTTCTGAAGAAATGTTGAGAGCATGGGAAAGTAATTAATTTTGATAATCGCTTGAAATCGAAATGGAATAATGGGAAACGCGGGATTAGCTCTGTACTTGTAAAAGGATTTACTTTAAATCTTACCTTGATGATTGTTCTTTCTCGTGGTTTTCTTCTCCTTCATCCACGGGTACTCTGGAAATAAATCCATATGAATTATCAATCTATTCTGTTCTCAGCACACTTCTGTCTATTCTGGACAGCCTTACACTTACAACTGTCCATATGTATATTCTAATTTGAAATTGACCAGAGTCGCCCTTGAACGCACATTTATTTAAATTAACTTTAAACTCTAACTGCAACTTAGCACTTTAGTCTTATCTTTTAAAATGCTTATCAAAACTTGAAAAAAGGTCTACCGTTATTACTCGCTTGTTGTTGGCCAACCCCACCTACTCCACTTCCGTTTCCCCCACCACCAGCAGCATTGCCTCCACTTCCTGGTTGATTTCCACAGTACATCGAAGACCCCGTGGGAGTACCGGGAGTCATCGGATGCAGCGAAGGGCCACCACCTCCACCACTTCCAATTCCATTGTTTACCACACCCACATCTCCACAATAGCCACCAGAAGTCAAAGGGTTAGGAATAAAGTCAGCCATCGAAGGCCTACTACCTATAAAGCCACTCTCAGATTCGAATCCCTCAAGGGAATCCATACTCTCCATGGACGTAAGAACAGACGAGGAAGCTGGACTGAGTCCTCCCATGCCACCCCCACCCCCACTTGTCATATTGTTACTGTTGGAGGAAGAATTCCTCCCTGCATGTCCACCCCATCCATTCACAATATTTGGAGGTGATGAATTAGTAGCAGCGGTGACCAAAGCCACTCTGTCAATCATCTTTCACGGGTGAAAGCCAGAAATGACCAAACGCCCGACTCGAAGAAGAAACTCGTACGATGTATGGGAATCTTTATGGGCCACGTGTTGATGATGATACGACAGACCAAGTGAAAGTTAAGATGTCATAAGATTCTTTAACTTTTTTATAAGTACTCACTCACAACTGGGAAGTGCGGATATATCATTATGGATATATTACGAGTGTGATGATGGCACAGCATGAGAGAATGTGTCAAAGGCCAAGTATAACGAACACTGTTGAACTGACATTACACACATATGGATGAATTCAGGGGACAAGGGAGAATAAAGCTGTATGAACATTAAATTTTATTTTATGGTCCATTCCATTTATGTACGTGTGAATGAAAAGTTGCCTTTCATACACGCGTTCATCCCCCTACAAGCTTCTTACGTGATACACTTTCACTCGAGTTAAATCTTTACTGTTTTTTGGTTTATTCATAGCAAGTTTGTGCTTAAGTTTGTGTTTAATCGTTGGTTTCAGCTATTTCCAGACCTGTTTTAGTATAATTAGATAGTGTTGTAGGTTTTACGATGCTTTTAAAGGTTTCTCATTATTAGTTAAAGGATGCCTAAAAGATCTTTAAGACAAGAATGCAATCACAAGGAGTCTTGATTACAAAGATTGAACGATTAAGATTAATTTAAACTCAAGTGGAAATGCTGCAATGCTATGATTATCGATTGTATCAATTACTATTATTAAGAATAAACAAATACAAACTTCACTTTTAATTGTTGTGTAACAGCTCACAATATTGACAAGTGGATTTTTGTGAATGAAGAGAGACTCTTCTTCTGATCCCTTGAACAAGTGTATATATCGCTCACTAAGTCTCTTCTGTCTTACAAGTGTTCAAATGTTGAATGAGGCTTCTTTCTTGCTTGAGGATTGATGAATGAGTTGTTTTGTGGTTTGTACATCTTCTTGAGTCTCTTGTGGAGAAGAGCTTTTACTTGTTAACACTCTTTCTGTTACTATTTGTTGTTGTCCCTGGCTTTGTTCTGGAGTTTTGTTTTCTTTCGTACATGTCGACACAAGACACGAAGTAGTAGACGATCGAGTGTATTTCCAATCCTACTTTCAGACGATGATGAGCTACTCAGCTATTGTTTCTTCTAGTAGGTGGTGAAACGTGAACAAGTAGTGCTGAATAGAAAGAAGAGCACACAAACACTACTAGATTCTTCGGGGTTGTTTCTGAGTCCGGGTAGAAGAGCAGAATGAGACTGAAAGAGCAACCCGGGTTACTTCCTTCTACCCGTTTTACTCACCCACTCTCCATCAAGAAGACCGTTGCTGGCTTGCATTCTGAAATCTGAATCCAACTTATACCTTAGCAGCAGCAGATAAGAAGACTATTGCAGAAGACAGAGAGTCAAAGAGACCTTAAGTTTCAACACTACCACTTGTCTCATGCTTTTTCGTTCATACCGTCTCACTCAACTACAGAAATGAGAAGGTCTAAAAGATGAAACAGCTCTTTTGCTTGTGTTCTTCTGTTGTGTAGCATATAAAGAAACTTATTCTTTAGTGATAAAGCATGGTTAGGTTTTTTTCGTGGAGTTATAATATGCATCATATCATGAGGAATAGATCTGTGGTAGTATAAAGTGGTGGTGGTAGTTGTGGTAGAGATTTCGTGAGCATTTCAAATGTTCTTTTAAGAATGAATGTATGTGAAGGTAGTGGTAGTAGTAACAAGCTGCAGTACAAATGGCAGTGGAGGTAGTTGTAAAGAAGGGGTTGTGTTTTTTCTCTGTGGTCAAGCATGAACAATGGGGCTGGATTTGGTCACAAAGTAGGCAGGTTACAAATCCAATTAAATGTGCTGTATGAACTAAACAGCCTTATGTACAGGGTGATTCAAACTAGAGAGTTTTGTGAAATTAACATTGCATGTTGCATTTACTTGTCAAAATATGGTTTTACGGACATTAAAATTTGCCACTAATGTGCAGATATCATTCTGCTTACTTTAATACTTTATCATATTATAGGGTAATTTTTGTCCATATTTCGCATACCCTGAACACTAAGAAACAATTCAATTTTTTGCATTGAAGCCAGTAGCACACAGAGTACTTTATTACTGACTTCACATCTGAATGCTCTACACTAAAGAATCCCATCACTTACATATACTCTTACATACATTTTACTTCGTTACCTTTATTTTATTCATTATGGATTATTTCTGTTGGATGTCCGACTTGTGGATTCTCAAATGTATGGTTGTTTACCTTGAAAGAATTTAAGATGAACATGAAAACCTGAAAAGAACCAATGTATATCAAGTATTTTACTAAGCTGGCGGCTGCCATAATCTGAGTTACGCATACACACATTTACAAGTGAAATATTTCTTTTTTTATTAACTTCGTCATGCAGCACGATGTGAAACTCAAACACACGATACACAATACAACTGAAGATTTGCGTCAAAACAACGAAGGATGAAAAAATTCAAGTTTGTTCTTCTGTGTCCTTCTTAATGTCTTCGTGCAATGAATTTGGAAGCATCATCATGTGAAATAAGGTGTGTGCAATGCAATGGAATAAATTACTCGAGGATTTTTAAACACTCATACACTTTAAGCTAATCAATTTAAAGTGTACGGTTGCAATTGTAGGTTTAAGTAGCAAATAGACTGATTTTTTTATTGTGTTCGATATAAGAATTAAGTATCAGCTTAGTGGGTGTGACTGTGAAGGGGAGGACGTGTCTGAACTTTTTGGTTGGGTGGCATTGGTGGCATGGCATTGTGTGTAGTCAACAAGGAAATGAGGAAGGAGAAGTTGGCTTGACGTAAGGAAACAATGGGAGAAGTGAAGCATGCCATCATAAATTCATGGCGAGTCGATTTTTCCCCTTCTATTCGCTTTATTATTATGCACACAATATTTTTAAATACCCTTCTACCACCATCACTGCACACAGGGTACATGCAACTATTGTAAATCAACGCTGAGTATCAGTTAGATTTTGAAACGAGAGAAAGCACAGAGACCAAAGGATTACCATACAGAAAGATTGATTGAAAGGAATCAAAAAGTAGGCTTTGGAAAGCACATGCACCCGGTGGTGGTACTTTCTCGTGTCTCACTCATAAGTCATGCACGGATGAGAAAGTGTATCCAATAATTTTTCATTTTGCTCAGAATCATGTGTTCCATGGATGTTGGAAGTTGGAACAAAATACAAGTGCATAGAGAAGAATGCCAAGGGTCGGATGTGAGAAGGCAAATTATTTTAAAAGAATTGTAGACTGGAGAAAGAATGTGTGGAAGGAGAAGGCTCAATTGGTTGTTAATTGGGGGAAGGAAGAAGTAAATCTTTGGATGAATTATTGCATGAGAATGAAGTGGAGAAAGTCAAAACAAAAGTTCCTCCTGGAGAGAAACAGGGAAGTCAAAAGTGGTGGTGGAGTTTTAACTTTCGGTATTGTTGAATACCCTGTGATATTTTAGGTTTTAAATGCGTTGTGTAACTGTATTACTTGTAATAACCATGAAAAATGGAACATGAACCACTGCGTGAAATAAACATGACTAGACGTCAAAGACAAAAGTTGTCTTGCTTTGAAATATTTATCAACAATAGGTTCTTTCATCTTTCTTTATAGCAGTGTCGGGAATTTAAATGCTGTGTGAAACACTGTAACTAGTTAAGTAGCTCATGGCCAGGAAGTTTGCACCGGTGTAAGTGAGCATTTGGTGTATTGAAGGTGCTGTCAGGTCCATCGTATGTCCATCTCTTTGTGTCAGTAGCTGAGTCCCGATAAGGGTGACCATCTGAGGTGACACGGGGTCGTAAATCACCATTACGGGATGACATGATGTGGTCTTTTGACTTTTTTCGACCTAAGATGTAGATAGATGTGTGAGTGACCACGACACGATCAATCTCTCTTCCAAATGGACTCTTTATCTCCCTCAACTCATCCCATTTACTCTTTGGGAAAGACACCAGGACATTCTACAACTAACCTGAAACCACTATCTCAGCCAGTGTTACTCCTTGTTAGTCTTGGAATACCTAAAGGACTCTCGTACTCTTCCCATGTCCTTATTTATGAAGTGAAGGAGTTTATCCTCTGGCAAAAAGGAAGGTAATAAAAATACTGGGGAAAGGAGTGACTCCCTACAAGGAAGAATGCAATGAGACAGAAAAAAGAAAGTCTGTGTCTCTGAATTCATTTCCCTATTAAAGAGTCACTTCCTCCAGAGCTTAAATAGGCCTTCAGCAGTATTACATTTCTTTTGCTAGCGGTGGGGGTCGGTCGTCGGTCTACTCACTCTCTTTGCATAATAGTAATGGTTCAGAAAGAGGAGATAAGACACCTTTAGCTCTTAATAAAAACAAGAGAGAGACATAATACACAGTGCACATACATAGGGAAGGGTTAGAAAAAATATTATTCAGTCGTTTCTTGCTCTTGCAGGAAGTGCTCTTTCCTTCCGGTCTCTCTTCTGACTCTATTCTAATTAGATAGTGAAATTCACTGTGTTGTAAATCCTACAAGGATAAGGCTTTTTGGCTTTTCTACAGATTGATCCATTTGATCCCCGGTGGTAGTGGTTTGTCTGTCCTTATAATGCCCCTATCTCCTCAAATAGTTAAAGAGATCTATAAAAATACAGATTTTTTTCTTTGAGAAATGCAGATCTTTCTCTGAGAAAGAAGAGTCTAAGAGAGTTATAAAATAATGGATGAGTTGAATCAGTTTTGAGTTAGGATCATCTGGTGTGTCCTCTGTACTACACTAGATATGTTGGTGGGACTATGTGCATTATGCAGTGTTTCATATATATAGTACTTCAGTACTTCTTCCCCCATTGAGACACAGTCTTCTCACACAAGTCTTGGTAGGAGTACTAAGAGTGTGTTAGAAAGATTTGGAGAAAGTGGTGGTGGATATGAACAAGTCGAGGAAAGCATTTTAGGGGAAAGAAAGAGAGAAAAAGGATTACAAATGGGGAACAATTCTTGATTCCTGTCGTCTCAAACTGAACTCGTTAGCATAAGCCAAATGGCTTGAACAAACATATGGCGACATCCAAGACCAAAAGAACACAAGAATGATGACACTCCATGCTCAGGCTTTAAACAAACTCGTTCACTTCCTCACCAAGAGTACTTTACTTACTTCTCTCACTCTCTCAGATTCTGAGATGAAAGAAGAAGATGCTCGTCGGTGGTGGAGTGGTAACATCTGAGACAAACGAACAATATGCAGATAGACGAATCCCTTAAGGACTCTCTTAACTTATCTTCTTCCTAACTTATCTTTCTTTCTGACTACATACTCAACAATTATTTCCTACTTAGGAAAGGAAATAGAAGAGGGTGAGTTGTAGTGTGGGTACGAGAGTCTTTGGGAAATATTAAATGGAACACACTCTTCTCGTGTGGTTTTGGTTTCAATGTTTCAAATGAAATACAAGAAGACATGTGAAACCCACACGATGTTGAGACACATGCAACTCTGAAAAAGCCTCCTTCATCCTTATATGACAATTACAAAAGATGGCTTACGAAGAACCACAAAACCACCGTGACCAAGTGTTGCCTTGTACGTCTTGGACATAATTCAGAGCACGGAGACGTATGGAGAGAAATTATATGCAAACCAGGCAAATTAATGATTTCTACAGAGAGCAAAACTTTTCGGAATTATTTGTGAAAACTGCACAAGGAGGTTTGGAGCTTCACCTATTTGGGAGCCAAGAAGAAAATTCTACTGACATGAGACTGTAATTATTGAAGGAGGGAAAAAGGCAAAAGCCTTCGAACCAAAATTCCTGTGGATGATGAAAGGGTTTTCGTCTCTCTCAGCTATACTTTATGTTTTGGTTGTGGGTTGATATTAAAATGCGATTAGGCAAAAGTTGAAATAAGTGATGTGGTTGTGACATGACATGTGAGTGAGCAGAAGTCAGGTGAACACAATCATCGTAATCATAATAATAATATTTCATGACTAAACAACTCAAGCAAAGCGAGAGAAGCTTATTTCCTTACAGAAAAAGAATTATTCATTGGGAAAAAAGCTTTGGTGGTTGGCAGTGGAGAAATAGTCTCAGACTAAAAAGAGTTTTTGGATTTTCAGAGGTATTGTTGTATTTGGAATAATCGTATTGTGAATTGTAGGGAGTAGTGTGGGATAAGTGGCGTGTAATCTTTTCCACAGACTAAACCACAACCGTATCATTTGCATCAAACCTACCATTACATGAGGGAAGACTATGAGAAAATATAAGAATTTGTTTGAAGCCATCATGTCAGAAAAAACAAATTTTTATACAAGCAAAGGATAAAGGATGGTTGATGGAATAAAGAAGGGTTGAGTTTTCAGTTGTGCATCGTTCGCATCCATCTCCTCGTCAAAGTCTCAATTATGTCTAGAAAACGTAGAGAGTCTATTGTGGAAAGCCTAGTATCAAAATGATGATGATAAAATATTCAAGCTGTGTGCTTTTGGGCTTTAATCTTTGTTTGCTTTGGGTCTTACAAGACTTTCGTAGGATTTGATCGTACTGTATATTGGTGTTTGTGGATACAATGAAATGCAGTATCATTCATACAAATACACACATGATGAATTAACTCGGACGTAAATTGGGATTCGTGTGGATTTATATTCTGCTATTGTATTACATTTTAGAGGAATAGGGACAAACGTAAAAATAACTTGTAGGCGGAGAGAAGTCTAAGAAATATCTTTTTAAAATGTTCTTAACTCCACTAACTAAGTAGCTACTAGAATTTCTTAAAGTTTAGTGATGAACAATATTTCTAGAGTTTTAAGTTTCTTATGGGTACGTAAAGTTTCAATGGTGCAGTAGACTCTGTGCTGGTACATACAAAATTCAGAAAGGAATCTCTCGAGTAGCGATTTAATTAATGACTTGATACTTAAATAAATTGAGAAACATTGGAATTAAATTGCTCTCTTTGTGCTAAACTAATTTGTGAAGATAATCAAGCGCTCGCTTTTTTGAGAATTTGGTTTCTCTCGGGACTTTCGGAACTTTTTAATAATCCGAGAGTTAGTTTTATGCTTATGAGTTCAATTCTTGTAGTACAACATACGCTCATTTCTTTGTACAAAGTCAAAAGTGTGAAACATTCTCGGTACTTTCCTACACCTTCATTTCACATAGTGTTGCACAAATATTTGCCTAATGTTCTTTCCAACACCCCTTGTTCCATTATTTATTTGAAGAAGGAAACACATTCACCCTTGTGTACAACCTACACTGTTACCCATACGTACACACGAACCCTCTACACATTTTCACCAAATAATTCGCTCTCTATCTAAGTTATGACTTTAATTTGCAACATGTAGGAACGAAAAATAATAAGGCGTAGTGCAGTTTGATCTAAAAGGAGCATTACAAATTATACACAACATTTGAGAGTCAGAGGAGAATTTCCGAAAAATAAATTAGCATTTTTTGAGTTTTTGCATGAACCAAAGTGAATTCGTATGAAGATATGCATAATATGATAGGGCAGTGTTTGTGACAGGGCGAGAGGGACTCTTGTCAAATGCACCTCATGTTCGTCATCCATCAAAACTTTTCCAAATGTATGTACGTCCACATTCAACATTTCTTTAGTAGACAAACCCTCCCATCAATATACTACTTAGGCTGAGCGCTACAACTGCACCGAAATATATTCAACATTCCCGTCATTGAAGGAAGAATGAGAATCCCCGTGTGTGGGTAAAAAATCAGATCAGAATAAATCAGAAGATAAAAAAACTGCTGGGAATTTTCTTCCCAAATTGTTGGGAAATGTTGAATGTTGAACGCTGTTGTGATTGGGATAATAGATGATTGTGATGATGTTGAGATGATCCATCCATCGTTGCCTTCTTCAGATCATTTTTCATTTTCGCTGGTGGATTTTTTGGGAAGAAAAGTAGGCAATAATAATAATCTTATTGAACATATATCGGAAGAACTGTAGGCTTGCTGTGAGTCCTTTAAAGTCTTTCACTTCTTGGAAAGTGTAATACGACCCTTGTAAAAGGATACCGAAGGAAAGGGTTGCTGGTACGAAGTAGAAATAGTCATTAATCCATGCCTACAAGAACCTTGAAGGGCCGCACAATATTATAAGCAATCTACTCACCAAACTAATCCACTATCATTGACCATATACACGTCGGACACGAGAAGAACAAGTAGGTTGTGTAGTTTGTCTAGTAGTAGGCTTGACTTTCAACTTTTGACTTTGCGTTTGTATCGAATTGCAGGGCCAAGAGCAGAAATTAAGTCTCATTTGTCTTATGGCCTCGAAATAATATCCACGCCTGTCATTTCTCATCGCGTGGAAATAAACCCCCTATTATTAACATGGTATACAACATACAGGGATGTTCTATCTTTCGATGTAAACCACCCCGTGAATTCCTCAGAATAATATTCATCAGCAACTTGGAGTCAATAATGTCTGTCGTGTATACCTAATATCTACCTGTCTTTCACTCCCTGTAATTTGCATCGCTTAACTTTTGAATTCAAGAAGAATCATGGGCAGGATAATGCACACATCTCTTGGAAAAAGATGGAAGAAAAATTGCTTGGAAGTTTCAACTGGAGCTTTCATAAACTTTTTTTGTCTTCAGCCTACTTATGCCTCTTTCGATCTCAGTTTAAAGACTCGGGAAAAGTTTCTGAGATTTTGAGTCTGTGAAGAAAGTTATTTAATCTTTGGTGTTGGGAAAGGAAATGGGAGTTTTGGAGTGATTAGATGGTGAGAGATTTGTTTAATCTCATTTGCAACAAATCTTGATTCATCCTTACATCCAAGTCTATTTGGGATCTTAACTATATAGTGAGATTGGTATATTTGAATAAACCTCAGCTGCTCTCCTGCTTTATTGGCACATTAGACTTTAAGTATGAGTGGGGATCAAAGGGTGAAGATGTCGGATCTTGGAGTATCTTCTGAGGCTCTGTACTGACTAAGTTGTGTGTGGAGCAATCTACATGCTAAATTCGGATCAACTGAAGGATTACTTGAGGAAATTGAATGACCTTTTGAAACTGAAGGATGAACAGGACTTCCTTTATCCAAAGTAGAGTACTAAAGTAGCTGTGTAGGTGCGATATATACTGTTTCTCAACTAATAGTCGAATGAATACTTCAGTTCTTTAGAATACCGTCTTAAGCAGAATCAAGATTGCTGGCTGGTAGAAAAGGTGTGAGCAACCACAAAGTAGTTAGGAAAATCAAAATGCAAATTAGTGTGAAAAGAAGATGGTTTTCTTGAAAAAGGAGTATCTAACAACTTAAGGGAAGATTATACGAAAAGTCCTGTTTCGTGGAGAATTCCATGTTCTGCTGATACGAAAATAAATTGGAAAGATTTCTATGTTAAAAGTGGATTAAAATTTTTAAGAATGGCCTGAAGGGAAAGGGAGGAAGTGGTGGTGATGGTTGAAGACTTGAAGTAGGCAGATCCAGTTGGGGAGAACTTTTGACACCTGTCAGTCACCGGAGGGACGGTGGGACTAAAAAATGGAGACAGTGGCGACGAGGGCAGCCTTACAATTTTTTACGTAGCTGAGCCAAACCCAATGAGAGACCGATCACCTGCCGAGCTCCTAGACCATATGGGCCACCCCCACTCCACCCACCACCACAATCATTTCAGAGTAAAATCAAAAGTAGTAATCTGTGCTAGTGGTTTAATATGAAGGCGGTGGTGGTGGTACTGGTGGTGGTGGTGGTTTGACTACGAAATGATTGATAGTGAGAAATAACTACTTTCAGTCTCTCACAAAAAATGACACATAAACTGACCCGCAAGGGATGTTCATTAAATGGGAGTTCATTTCTTTTCCCATTCTACCTTCTTGTCTCAGGTTCAAGTCAATTGAAGTAGGAATTTTCATGGTGAACAAATTAAAATTAAAGTTTAATTTATTAGACGAAGAAAACAGAAGGGTGGTAGGCTGGAGTTTGGAATCAGAGAGTAGTCAGACGGGGAAGAGGACTGTGCATATTTTTATGGAAGAGTGCTCCTTCAGCACGATTTTTTCTCGATATGATTGGAAGATTGGAAGTGGAAGGAAAGTAATTGACAGGTGACAGGTGACTGGATGGATTTTCCCATTTTACATTTACTCACTCACTCTGCTACTTTTAGTAGTGTAGATATCGATTAAAGTGTCAATTCTTTTGTGAAAGGAAGAAAGCCAGCAAACTAAAGTAGGAAAAAGAGTACGAGAGATTCGTCGTCCCCTTTTGATTTTTATTTTTGGCTTTTTTATTCAAATTGGGAGAAGAAGAGTATGAAATGATGAAATGCACCGTAAAGAGATGAAAGATGGTTGGGTGAGAAGGAAGAAGGATAATACACATGGATCTTATAGTAGAATGTATTTTAAAAGATAAGAATCGAAGAGACAGAGTGTGAGAGAGACACACTCTTCTTGGTTGCTGTTCAAGTGACATTTACACAGTTGACTTTTTCACTTTGAGATATGCCCACTGACTGCACGGGGTGAATTAAAAGGTTTTTTGGGGAGAGGTTGATCAGTGGTAGGGACAATATCCTTGTGCACAAGAATTCTTCGAGTCTTTGAAGGCGAGAACAAAAGGAGATGAAAGTATATAGAAGTAGTGGAAGTGGAAAGAACAAGCTCAAATGTAAAAGAGTCTTTCTACACTCTAAAAGTATGTAAATTCAGAAGGAAAGGATTTGGAAGAAGGCAAAAGGGGAACACTCTCCACACTAATATAGAGAACGATATGTTCTTATCCGTATGTTTTTCAGGAGAAAGTTTTCATCAAACAAATTATGGTAATTAAGTGGGAGAAAGTTTCAAAAACAGAACTCTTTTCGCAATTAATCTCGTGTTCAGAGAGGCTTTAAAAAGGAAGGAAAGACGGAAGGGAGTTCATTGGAAAGGGTTGTGTGTGTTTGTTGTAGTATTAATAAGGTGAAGGTTTGCATCGAGTTTGAAGAAGGAATGTCCACTACACGTCTTTAAGATGTTTCGTCTCAATCATTCATCTAGGGGTTGATAATACTGCTTATGATATGTTTATGATTTTATTTATGATTGAAATCAAAAGAGAAAGACTGGTGAAGGTCATGCTTCGTTGGTTGGACGTTTTCCTCGTCTCATTTAGTACGCGAACCGTCAACTCTTTCGAAACTAGTCAGTCAGAATCATTCTTCAGTTTTTGGTTTCTCGAATTTCTCAATTTCATGCAAAAGTTGAGAACACTTTTTGTACAGTGTCTCCTGTGTCTTGTATTTGTTCTAATCTTTAGATTAGTTGGGGATAGTGAGTTAATACTTCTTAGAATCTTAGACTACTCACAGATGAGAAGTGGAGGAGAGATGTTGTTGTTGTTGTGTTGGTTTGGCCCTGTCGGTCTTTCTCTCTCGGCCCTGTCTCTTCAAAGGCCTTGTGTGATTAATGACGGTGGCTGACACATCGCAAGGCTCGAGACAGGCCAACTTTTAGGCCCAAAAAGTGACTAAAAGCTCTTCTCTCATCCTCTCTTTCCCAGTTTCCTTCCGATCCAACAATAAAACAAATTTTTGCAAATCAACTCTTGAGACTTGAGGTCTGAGTAGCATTACAATGGAAGGGGATGAAAGAACCGAGTCTGCATGTAACCTTTGAATAAAAGCATTTTTGTAGAAATGAAGTCGGAAAGGAAGGAAGGATTTATTCTTTCTATGAATGAGACAAGGTTGATGGTCGATGTGAATGAGAGAAACCCCCACTGATAAGCAGCTCAGAGCTCGTAGTACGCAGAAGACTTCTTAAATGTTCATCAAAGCTCATCATTAAAGACCCAAAGAGGATTTTGTAAGAAGATGTAATGGATTGTAGCTTCTGTTTTGTGTTTTGTAATAGTTTTTGAAGCTTAGGATTATGTTGGCATGTGCAAACAACTAACATCAGGTCAAGAACTAAGAACAGAGCGGAGCTTAGTAGTAAGATGAAGAAATAGATGTTGAAGACTTTGTTTTGACGTTTATTGACTTAGATATCCAAATAATGATGAGATTAAGACAGGGCAAAGTGTGAAATAATAGAGAGGTTCATTGGGCCTCAGAACTCCTGTGTGAAACCCCCTTGTACTGCTGGAACTGGAGGTAACACAGGCAAATATTGTGATGTTAATTGCAGAAGGAACTGCAAGGAATACATTATGCCCAGAAGAATTCCATCATACTCCATGTGGGGAAATGAAGAAGTCATCTGAGTCTTGAAAGTCTCTTTCTTCGTCTTGAAGTGTTGTTGAATGAAGTGGAAACGAGATGAGATGACAATGAACCATTTATTTGGGTAAGGAAAAAAGACTCCCGAGCCATTTTTCCTACTCCTTCCTTCTTTTTAGTCAACTGGAACAAATTCCCAGTCATAAATTTACCTTAAGAGTTCTTACTTAGCTATGGAGTACAAGCACCTCGAGTATTCTTATCAATTTCCATTCCACCACTTTTACTTACCCAGTTAGTTACTCTCGTCACCAATAATGAATGGTTTGGTGAATTCTTGGTCTCAAAAATACTCAAATTATTAAAACCAAGCGTTCACGAGGTAGATGATTCAAAGTGATGGCAGTGGTGATGATATAAAGTGATCCAATTAAAACCCAAAATTTCAATTTGATTTGCTTTCATCCTCATGTCAAAGAAAGTTTGTAACTTTCACCACCACCACCACTATCACCCGAGAGTCTGAAAAGCCCTTAGAAGTAAATACACCACTCAACTACTACAACAAGACCCTGCCATCACACTTCCTCCTACTAATCCTGTCAGTCAGTCTCTCTCTCCGTAATAATTCCTTTGCAGTTAGTTTTGTGTCTGTGGATTAGTTTCCTATCTCTTCCTCTCTCTCTCTCAAACATTATTTGAATTTGTTTTTGAAGTGTGTAGGCAACGAAGCAAGTAAGCAGGGTGGCATCCATACTCTCTTGGTCGTCGTGGTGTGTATATCTCTCAATGAGATCACAGGAAGTGATCCATCTCCTTTCTCTCTCTCTCTCGGGCTCTTCCCTCAGATTATATTTTGTAAAGTAAAACCCGATTCCATTTCACACACTTCCAATCAAATTTATCTCTTCAAGAGGAGCTTCCCAGATCAATGACAACTCTCTTGAATGCATACTACCGCAAGTAAAGGATAGGAACAGAGTGGAATAAAAATGTATTCATAGTGAGAGTCATAGAGAGGTAGGAAATGGTATACATAATAGACTAGGCCTACATATATAAATAGAAGAAGAGGGTGAGAAAGGGGAAATTAAATTCTTTGCATGAATTTACATTGCTGATTGGTTAATTTACATATTGATCGATACGAAAGAGAGTATGGAATGGTAAAGTAGTGTGTGTGTGTTGACTAAGGAAGGTGACTGTTGACTATACACAGAGGAAGTTGCTTTTAAAACGGATGCACTTTATAGTTGATAGTGGGAGGGACTCTCCAAGTGAAATGATCCTGATAAGAAGTAAAAGTTAGGGAGAGTGAGACACAGTCTAGAGAGGCTCATTGCCAAAAACGTTGTTTACTTATCTTGCCCACTTCTGCATCAGTTAATCATTACATTTCCATTTCCCAATTTTTCCTATTCGAAACCGCAAATCGGGCCGAAAGTAGAAGTGGCGGTGGTGAAGCAAGAAAGGAATACCTACCTACGTGTATCTACCCACTACTACTACTGAATATAAAGTGAAAGCAAATATATATCCCATGCAGCCAAAGCTTTGGAAGGTTGACTTTTAACAAAATTGGATTGATGCCCATTTTTTGCTCCTTATCAAAAAATTAGAATCCTCCTTCCCATTTAAAGCCATTGACTGGTGGAGAGAGAAAGTACTTTCTTCTTGAGAAGAAAAGTATTTTTCATCCAATCAGCCCATTCTACCACTTTGTGTGGCTCTTACTTTCACCATATACCATTGTGATATAGGTTTTTAAATCTAAGAGTTGGGCCTTCGATATGAGTGTATTCGGTAGGAGGAGAAGTAGACTGAAGGAACAAGTCTTCTTCAAGTTCTTTGCAAACCAAAAGTATTACACATTTTAATTCCGTAAAAGGCCCATTCAATGATGAACGCTAGAATAGTTTGTTCTTTGACTAAACAAAAAGTTTTTTCCAATGGATTTCTACTCTTATCCTTTGCTTATCTCGGGGCGAAACTTCTCCCTTGTTATTATTTTGGCGGAGTATAAGAAGAACTGTGTAGAATTCTTCGAGACAAGGAGAAGTGGAACTGACTGACTTGTGATGTTGAGACAGACAGTAGTAGTGGTGATGGTTGATGAGAGAGCTTCTTCAGTAAAGGAAAAAAAGCAGAAAAAGATTTTTTCTACTTCTCTATTCTTTATTTCCCGACTGTTTCCTTACTGACTAAACCATACTACAAAATCCCCCACCTATATACATTTACTCTATAAGCACAGAAAGAAGTCTGGTCAGTATGTACAACATGAAGAAGAGAGTACAACTGTCATTTTTGATTAATGACCACCACCACCAGATCAAACTCACATCCGACGACGACCAAGAGATATCCATCCATAAACACTACCACATGCACCGTAGTAGTGTGTGTAGTATCATGATGAGATGAAGAAATAGACGAAAAGAGATCTTACACTAAAGGAACAAACTAACAAACACCACCAAAGTCTACTCATTCATACACAAAAAGAATCGAGCATTCGAATTATAAGCAGTCGTCCCCTCTCCTCCTTCCCTTACTGTTAAAGTCATTAATTACTTTACTAGGGAAAAGAAAAGTTTGAAACAAAACTCAATTTTAATTGAAAAATCCAATTGTATTGCCGTCTACCGCAGTGTATTATCCTTCTAGTTTATATGAATTCCACCTTTTGGTGCGTACATACCTCTGTGTCAAGTCAGGAGACTGAGATATTATGACTATATGTTCGGTTTAGAGTTTAGGTAGAAGGAAGTACAATAAATGAGTTTTTTCTCTCCAGCAAAAACTACTTATTATATGTAAGTAAAACTTCATTAGGTTTGTGGAATGAATCATTCTCATTATTTATTCAATAAGGAGCTCTTTAATTGCTTGCAATCAGTCTTACTTTGTACAAGAGTTTAGTGCATTGTACTAATGCTTAATTTACAGTAATTTAATTTGTTTATTTATTGCACAATATTTACTATCAGGAACTTGAATGAACACATTTCTGTTAGGCTTGTTAATGACTGACTTAAACTCAAAAATACCCTGTGATTTTACATTTTGTTGTAGTATAACGTTAAAAGTTGGAGATAAAGTACCATTTGAACTTTCACTAATGCTAGATTACGTCAAAACCAGTTAAATAACGTGGATTTTTATAAATTAATAAGTGTTGATGACTCATCTATTGACTCATTTCCGTATTGAGATTGTTGTGATTCCTGAATGCTATGGGGAAGTGTTCCTGGCGATGTCACGGGCAAGTCAGTAGACATTGTAGTAAATGGGGCCCATAAAGTACTCATTGGTCTCAAAAGTAAAGAATTACTTTCCTCTACACCACTTCCATTGTTGCTACTAATAAATTGATCTCCTTGATTGTTAGTGTACGTATTTAATCCTCCTTGAGATTCATGGTAGCCTAAACTCTTGCCAAGAAAGTAAGATGGACTTCCGTCTCCTGGGGTGTGATGAGACGAAGAGTCGTTTATTGCCATAAGTCCATTATTCAAAGGAGGTGCACCCCACACTGAATCATTTACACCTGAGTCATACCCACCCATTACACCTTTACCGTGAAAGTATGAAGGAGGATATCCATAATGCGGTAAATTTGCACTGCCTATTGCTTGATAATAAGATGGAGGGGGTTGAGGAGACATTCCGGTGTGGTATTCTGTTCCTCCTTGAACTGATGTGTGATGATCCGATGGAGACAATCCGAATCTCGGATTAAAAGATGGAAAGTTAAGATTCATCCCTGTGTACTCCTGTGGCCTATGAGGGGGCGTGACAGCAACATAGCTAGAATTAATATTTGAAGTAGTAGTAGTAGGAACGTGGGAAGCCTTAATAAGTACTCCTTCCTCTTCATTTCCATAAACTAAGTTACTGCCATTGAGATTATTGCTTCGAGACCTATGGTCAGAACTAGTTGGAGCATTATTATTATTGATATTCATGTGGATAAGTGAAGACTCAGTAGAAGGCGCATGATGAGCTGTCAATTGATCTGATGACGAAGAAGAAGGTTTGAAGCAAGACGGATGCTGACATTTTGAAGAGTCAGACGAAAGTGGAGGTCCTCCACAATTAACCCCAAGAAGGGTAGGTGGAGATGGGGATTCGCGTTTGATGGGAGGACTAGGTGAAGTAACCCCATTGGTCGGTGTGGCGTTTGCACTTGATCGTTGTTCCTTCTTGTATTTCATTCGACGATTTTGAAACCAAATTTTGATTTGTCGTTCAGTTAGATTGAGATGGTTAGCCATTTCTATTCTACGAGGTCGACATAGGTAGCGGTTGTAATGGAACTCCTTTTCTAATTCTACAAGCTGAGCGGATGTATAAGCAGTTCTGGCTCGCTTGGTTGGGTGATCACTTCCGTCTCCTGTAAATTAGATTAACAAAAGTTGTTATTCCAACATGTAAAATAGAAACCATATTCGATATCTGAATTCTGAATTAAACTGACGATTTCCAGTGTAACGGTGAGGGATAAGGATATTTTCTAAGTTAGCATGACTAAGAAAAACATGTGAGATATGATGAGGAAGAGTTAGAGAGTTAGTCAAGAAGATTGTCTGCCCTTGGAAAGTAAAGAGGAATAATATAAGAAACACGCAAGAGTTCAATTTTTGACTGAGATAAGAGTGTACAGGGAAAAGAACGGATCTAGACAGATGAACGGACTATACAGAGCATAAGGAGTAATTTGTTCTATGAATGTAATTAATAATATCACTCGTTGCGTCATGTCCTCGAAATCTTGGTATGGACTGTGAACACACAGAGCCACTGCTACACAAACTACATGAAAGGTTGGAGAGTTGGGAGTTAAAGAACCGGTTGGAACGAATCCATTTCCAGAAATGAGTGAAGCTACCGTAAGGAAAGGAACTATCATTGCATTGCGTGAATAACATCGAAACAACAACAGCCTTTTGGTCAGATTATTTATTAACCTGCGTGATTAATCTGGAAGGTAGAAACTTCAGACTACACGTCAAAGGTGGTATGAATGTAAAGGAACTGGGAGGATAGACAGAAGAGGCTGCGTTTTTATATACGCCATGTGTGAATAAACAGAAATGAGATTTGTTGAGAAATTATTTTCCTGGTCAGTTTGCAAGTGACTAATAATCAGAGATGCGTTGTCTTTCGGTTCAAGGATGTTGAAGTGCTTTCGTGCGTCCTAGAGATATGAGCATACGCATTCACAAGGTTGCTTTGAACCTGGCAGAGTATAAATATATTAATGACTAATTAATGAGGCTTAGAATTAAGTGCAGTTAAGCGACTATATGTGTAAAAGGAACCAAGGAGTCTTATAACAACTACAGGTTACAAATATAATCTTGGAAGTCAACGATTATGAAACAATCTTAAATTTTTTAAATTCAATAAACACGGTAGCTTTTAGATGTTGAAGACCTTCGGCATCAGTTAATTTTATCAAGCAGACTAGATGGATTAACAAATTTCGTGCCTGACATTACTTAAGCAAGACTTAAGATGATTAATGTACTCCTTGTTATGCTCTCATCTCTCCCGAAATCCGGTCTTTGTGAAATGACACCTTCACTCGTCACGTCAAGTGATACATAAAGCAAACAAAATGCTTGACATACCTCCAGAAGACGTGGCCTGTTGGGTCTTCAGGTTGCCCCCATTCTCATCATCTTCCTCAGGAGAGGACCCAACCCATCTCCATCCTTCGCGAGAGTCACACCCACCACTTCCTTGCTGAGGTGTGCCAAAGATAGGCATGAACGGTGAGGGAGATGACGAAGGCACATGATGACTTTCCCCTAAGAGTAATTCTGCTTTCGCTGCTGCAGCTGCAACAATTGAAGAAGTAGAAGATGAAGTAGCCCACGGGACAAATGACGAGGAAGACGGAGGCGGTGGAAGTTGTTGCTGTTGATGAGCATTGTGATAAGTGCTTATCATGAGTTGCTGTTGATGGTGATGTTGTAAAGTAGAAGGATCTTGAGTTGTCTCGTCGCATAAAATTCCCCCATGATGTGGAAGATTTTCAGCTACCGGGATAGACGAGGAATCGCACGATAGTTGGGAATGTTGGGATAAGTTTTGGAGACCAAGTTGATGTTGAGAATGTTCATCTTGAGGATCTCTAATAAAGTGTCCCGGGTGTCCAGATGGAGAGTGAGATGAGCACGACTCTTGCTGGAGGATCTCTCCATGTTGATAAGTCGGTGAAGGTGGAATGATGGCACCATTATTGTTGCTATTATTGCTCATTACTATTGACGTGTCAATATACGGGGAGTAATAGGAGTACCTGAAATGGATATGAAAATAGGTTACTATTATCACACTCAAAAATATACTGTATTCAAAATAGCCCGAAGTGTTGGGTACGAAAATTCTGAATAGAAGAAACTGACCAGCCTGTGGTCTTTCATTTCTCTGATTGATTTACAACTTGATTCAAATCCAAAGGACGTATTGTTCAATGATTTACAACTCTGCAAACCCTTCCTTACCTTTATTGTTGTATATTGGGACTTGAACGGGAAGTTGTAGGAGGATGGATTTCAATAGAAAAATTTTATTGAAACTTGCCAAGAGTTTTACTTTTCCTCTTTTGTCTCTTTGTGAATTATGTGCTCTGAATATTTAACTTTTCTCGCGTCTGGAGAGGCACTATTGTACTAGTGGTGACCTTTCCAAGACTCAATGTGACTTTTATAGATTTGTGAGAGCAATATATGAAGCTTATTCGTGAGATGGATGGATGGAAATGCATAGTGTGCAGTGACTGACTATTCTCAAAGTGTATTGTCTTAAGAGGAAAATATATAGTTACTGTGTTAAATGTTAATGAGTACGAAAAGCTAAAGACAATGCCAGATGACTCGACTCAGGTAGTGAAGTTTATAACGTGTCGTTTGTATATATGAGGCAGGTGAAGGTATATAGATCTTAATTGCTTTAGTTTTTCTTGTGACTCAGGTACAACAAACTACGGAGGATACGGGGTAAGGTAAGAAGAAGATATAAGACAGCGCTTAATAAAGGTGGGTAGGCTAATTGAAGGAAGTGACCTCGGAAGGCTGAAGCAATAGAGATGCATACTGTCAACTGTTTGAGTATCATGAAGAAGTAAATATTAATATTATGTTCCCTCCTATTCCTTATTGCCTCCGTCACTTCATTGACACTTTTGAGTGAGAGACATAAATATTTGTCTACAAGGAAATACTGAACACGAGAAAGTACTTGGGAGATTATGTGAGAGATAAGCTCATCATAGTATTATTATGTCCGCTTCAATCAATGGATCAAGGGCCTAGCTAATATATACTAAAGGTATTCTTGATACTTCCTAACCCTTGACTTGCTCCCATAAGTTGTACTGCTAAGTCAATCTGTCAATCAAAATTGCTCTTGAAGTTTTGGTGTTTGGACACAAACAAGTTGATGGACGTGTATGTACGTACATGAGCCTTGCTTGAATTCTATTATTATACTTTCATAATAAGAACTTTTTCCACAGCAGGTCAACTGGCTTTCCTAACGGGCAAGAAAGTGTGCTTTATCAGATACAGGACATTTGAAGGTGGGTGTGTGGATACTATGAGAATTAGAACATGACATGTCTTCGGTCCTGTAGGATGAATAAGCTATACAGTAAGAAAAGAAAGTAGTGTACAAGTGACTAATTGCCAGTGATTTGTTTTAGCACCAAAAACAATAATCCTTTTACAAGCAGAAGTTTGTAAGTAATAACGTTAAGGCCAATTACTAAGATGCTCAGGTAGATAAATAGATGTGTGGAGTGTGTTTTGGGCCTAAACATGTGTGTAGAGTTGGTACGTTTCAAGGTATATTCTGATTTTTAAACCTGAACTTTTCAACTTTAAGTGATTTCTGAGCTTGAGAGACATATGGGAGCTTTAGTATTATTGATGTGTCTGCAGATAACCTGAATTGAGAGTTTCAAGCAGGTTATCCATAATTGTAATTAACGTAGCACGCATCCCAGATCTGCTCTTGGTAGACTGAGTGACTGGAAGTTATTTTTAATACAAACAGTTAGAGGAACTTCAAATAGGAAAATTTTATTCAGCATTTGTCTAGCTTTGTGTCAAGTCACTCTGGTGTCTCTAAGTCTGTAGGAAAAATCAAGAGCCCTTCTTTACTTTAATTTGAAGATTTGAAAGTAAACACGCTTTCCATTTGTTCTATTTTTAATCAATTAATATTCCCGTAATTTTGACTTAATGCTACCAGGAGACAAAATCATTATGTAAAGTAATTTTCGTTTCCTGCTTATCCTCCAAGTGCCATAAATGTAGTAGAAATCTTTCATTCATAATCTCCTGAATGACCGAGTTTTTCTCCTTGGGACGTGAGATGACAAAATTTGACACAAGTCAGCGGAAGTGTCGATGCCAGAGTCTGGAAAAGGTCTGGAGATTGGCTTATTCTGTTTTGTTTCACACGCCTATACGTACCTACCTGACTGCTCTATTTAATTCCTCATCCATTGATCCATTTGCAATGTAAATATGAAAGACAATAATCCCTCCTGGACTCCTAAGTTATGACTCAAGAAAACTGTTGTTTGTGTTTAAAGAAGTGTGTCGCTTATTGAGTAATTCAGTAGTCAAAGTAAGTAGACACTAACAGCAGTATACAGAAGGACCCTTAGAGGAAGATGTTGTTGTAATGGTGGTAATGAAGGGATTTAGACCAGCAGGAGGTCTCCTACTACCTTTGCTACTATTCCTTGTCTTGTCCTATCTTCTAAACAATCTCGCTCGAGTCTTTCTTACTTCCTCTCTCTACTTTTGTCTCATTAATGAGTAACTTTAAACGTAAGAGAATCCCACACTCCTCACTTCTTCATTCACATCTTTCTGATGTGCAATATCTCTTGCTCAGTGCAGCATATTACGTAGCCAGAGCATTGCGTGATGAAAAATACAAGAGATTTCAGACAAAAAGAAGGGATTTCCTTTTGAGATTATGGATTATGGATTGAAAGGAAGGATGTGGGGATATGGAGAAGGAATAAGGAAAAGGCGTCTTTCGTGGTGGCGAAGAATCCATTTAGAGATTTTAGAAGGGAATTTTAGGAGGAACTGATAGCTACCCAAGACGCACTGAGAGTCTTTCTGAGAGAGAAATGATTTTATGAATTTATTCAAATTTAGAAATGACTCGGAGAGAATGGCATATGGATAAAGTAATGTGTTTTATTGGATTTTACTAAACTTTCCCTCAGAAAAGGATGAAATCTCTGCTAAGAGATGAAATGAAACCCACACACACCACTAGTGCTATTAAGACTACACACACACTATCCTACTGCACGAAAGACTTCAAGTATTGATCTCCTGTATTATTGAAGGAAGGAAGGAAGAAGGACTTTTTTAACTTTACCAGAGGAACATCTGCCTCCTTCTCAAACTGAAAGTTCCATGGAAAGAGACCCATCATTATTACGTAGATACATACATATGCACCCATACAGCATTTCATCTCAACTTCTAAAACATCATTGCGAAACCGAAGCTGGAAGCTAAACGCCTAAATCACACGCTTATTCATGAGATGCACCCTTTCGTTCTACGACAATCGAAATTCAACTTCTAAATGCTAACGGTTTCTAAAAACTGAATTTGGTTGTTCTGTTCAAATTCGTTTGGTTTTTTGTTTTTATGTACAGAATTTTGTTTCAAAGTAAGTAGCAGTCACAAAAAATGGAACGAAACTATCTATATTAAATTGAAATTAGTATTCAACAAAATTGACACTAAAGGAACTATTTTTATACAATTCCGTACAGATTTAAAATATTCAGACACTGTCATTACATAATAATTTCAACACAAACCTCATGACCGAAAGCATTTACTAAAATTCAATTAACCCGGAAGTTTGGTAACACATCCACTTATTGATTAATTTAGATACGAGTTTTGATTAGAAATGACTGGAGTGCGTGGAATGACGTGATGTAATTGTTGAGCAGTCTTTGCATGAAGGTTTGCATGGAAGAAGGTTGAGTGAGGATGAGGTGTTTTGTGTCTCTGGTGAGCCATCGATCATGTGCCGTCATCCTTGGTTGCACAACCACCACCTCTACTACCTCTGCTACTATTACTACTCTGTTAAGCTGGATTTCCACCGACTGGGAGGACTAGCAATCTTCCCTTAGAGTACGACGGACAGAGCATTTCCACTATATAGGGGACAAATCCGCTCACCCAGGCGCACTCACC
>JAQGAB010000535.1:0-25514 GCA_034696565.1 Isotomurus graminis | reverse complement strand
TTACTTATTGGAACATCGAAGGTCTTAAAAGAAAAACAAAGGTATTGTATAATGAAATCTGTAAATTAAATCCTACTATAATCTACCTGTCTGAAACATGGCATTCTAATGAACCAGTACTCACTAATTTATCTGAGAAGTATAAGATATTTCATAAGGAAGGTGTAAAGGAAAATGTAAAAGGAAGGTATCGAATGGGCAGTATACTAGCTGTTAGAAATGATATCATTCAGAAATTAACTTTAATAGTCATGGAAGATGAATTATGTCACGTAGAACTAAATATTAATGATGAGAAATGGAACATGATTTTTCTATATCTACCTCCTAAATCCCAAAGCAGCCTGAGTAATATTTTCGACAGTCTCCCGTCACCTAGAAAGTCCATAATCATAGGAGACATGAACTGCAGAGTGGGCAATTACAACTCACATGGTGCTAATTTTAACAGAAAAACCAAAGATAAAATAGTGAACACCAGAGGCAAGCAACTGATAGATATTTTGTCCTCATCTAACTTCCAAATCCTAAATGGTTTCTGTAAGTCTGACAAGAATGGAGAGTACACCTTTCACAATAGAAATGGTAGCAGTTGTATAGACTTAGCTATTGTTAGCAACAATATCCACGATAGCTTAGATTTTGAGGTATTACAAACAGAAGGCTCATGTCATTTTCCTATTAAGCTATGCATCAATTCAAGTCATTCTCATGTAGAAACTTTCATGAGACCCAAAGTTGTATGGAATTACGATAAGGAAGAAGAATTTCATGAAAGCCTAACATGTTTCCTTCAACAATCTCATACATCTGGTTTAGATATCATAGGATACACGAGAAACGTGCAAGCTGCTCTGACAAAATGCAAATTAGTTAGAATGATAAGATATCCTAAGGAAAATGTCATTGGTCCACAATGGTTTGATGAGAAATGTAAGAAATATAAGCAAGCAACAAGGATTCATTTAAGGCATCTAAGGTCAACCAACCCGGCCAGTCCTCAATTCAACAGACATTTACATGACTATCTAGATCATAAACGCACTTATCAAAAGTTGTTGGTTGCTAAACGAAAGAGATTCTATTCTAATTTAGAGTTGAGATTGTCCTCTTCCAAAAATTCTTCGGACTTCTTCAAAGCCTTAAATTATTTCAAACCACGATCTTTATCCGGATATAACACAGAGAACTGTACTATTGATAGTTTCTTTGCACATTTTTCGAATCAATTTAATCTTTATGGCAGAGACGAGTATGAAACGTCAGTGATAGAATGTACTGATGATTCATTAGACGTTGATTTTACATTAAGTGAACTAAATCTATCATTAAATAAACTATCCAAAGGTAAAGCCCCAGGCATAGACGGTATTCCAAATGAAATATGGAAGAACTTACTCCCGGCCCATCGCGAACGATTACTCGAAAGTTTCAACTGTTGTTGGAATGAAATGAAGATACCAAATAGCTGGTCTGAAATTGTCTTATGTCCAATCTTTAAGAAAGGAGATCCATCCATGCCTGTAAATTACCGTCCTATCTCTTTGTTCAATACAAGTCTAAAATTGTATACTATGTTGATGAGTAAAAGGTTAAACGACTGGTGTACGAAGAACAAAATTATATCAGACTATCAGGCTGCATATAAGAAAGGTATTGGATGTGAGGATCATCTTTTCGTACTTAACTCGATTTTGCAAATAAATACAAATAAGAGAAAGAAAGTCTTTGCTTTGTTCGTAGATCTATCTAAGGCTTTTGACACAGTCAGGCACACCAAGTTGTGGAATAAATTGTCAGATTTAGGCTTAAGTTGTAAGTTCATTAATAATATTAAGGCTATCTATAGTAATGCAAAATCAAAGGTCAGAAATAATTTCGGAGAAAGTGAATTCTTCAATTTGTTCAACTCTGTTCTTCAAGGTGAAACATTAAGCCCGAAACTGTTTACTTTATTCATAGAGGACATTGTTAAATTACTGCGAAAATGTAGAATCACCTCAATAAAAGTAGGAAGGGCTGAAATCGATATACTACTGTATGCAGATGACATTATTTTGCTAGCATATAATGCTGTGGACCTACAAGAGAAAATCGATATTCTAGTTAAGTTCTTCGATGATAATGACTTAAGTGTAAATGTGGATAAAACAAAAATTGTTATTTTTAGAGACGGAAACTTTAAATTACGAAAACCTAAGTTTTTCTGGAAAAATATTGAATTAGAAATAGTTCAAAAGTACATGTATTTAGGGGTTCCCTTCTACTCCAATTTATCGTTTGAAACTACTGCAAAGGATATGATCAATAGAGGTTTAAGAGCACAAAAAGACCTTGTTAATGTATTCTTTAGGGGTAAAATTAATAATCTAAGTGTTAGGCTAAGTCTTTTCAATACCATGGTTAAATCTGTTGTATTATACGCCAGTAACATATGGGGGTGTAGAGTAATCAATAAGTTAGTTATATTTCAGATGAATTTTCTACGAATCATGTTCAAATTGCCTTCGTATACACCTCACTGGTTCCTTTTGTTCGAAAGTAAAGTTTCTCACATCGCAACTACATTTGTAAAAAATATCTTGATGTTTATTGTAAAGCTCCTATCTCGTTCAGAAGACTCACTGAGTAAGCAATGTCTAGAAGGTCTAAAATCTAAGCAATCAAAATGTAAGAGGAACTGGGTAGATGATGTCGAAAATCTATTACAATCGTATGAAGTAGGGTTTAAGTTAAGTGAATATAATGATCCAGTTAATCTTAGACTACAAATTCCTATCATTGTGGAAAAAGTTAATAATTTTATTACTTTAAAAGCAAAAGAAAAGATGCAAGGTAGCACTAGGCTTCATCTGTACACCAATATTTTTTCTGACAATAGACATAACTTGTTAGAGTCGAATATTAATTGGAATCTAGTGTCTTTACTAATTCAGATTAGAAGCAATATGCCTAGATTTAAAATTACTAATACGGTATATAATCTTAATGGACTGAAATGTTATTTCAATAATTCATATGTTGAGGATTCAGTATGTAGGTTGTGTAGCTTAAATGCTACGGAAACCTTATTCCATTTTCTTTGTATTTGTCCAGCCTATCAAGTTTATCGTGAGGATTTAATAGATAATGACTTATTGGCAAATTCTGCGAAGGAACTAATAATAAAAACTGTTAATTATAGTAAGGATGACATGAAATTAATACTGCGGTTTTTCTCATGTTCTGTGATAGAGAGAGAGCAGCAAATTAATCACTTTAACGAATGATAATTATACAAATAGACAAGGAACTCAAAGTGACTTTAGTTTATATCTTAGTTTACTTAAATGGTTGTAAAGATTCTGTATCAAATCAACCTGATAATAAAACCATACCATACATATAGAGGGTGATGATATCCTCATGGGGAACTATGTACAACCACATTGAGGAAGATGCGCAAATATAATTACAATATCTAGGTAACTGGTAAGTATACGAATGTACCTGATGTCACGCTTTCCATCCGGAAGATCGCGATTTAACACAAGAAACACAAAACCTATCGTGACTACATTAATAGTCACGTTGTAACCGCTTTTCAAACCTCCCACAGAAACATTGGCATATAATGAAGTACTGGATGACCCGTAGGAGTCACCCCAAGGGGTCTAAACAGCTTATGTCTTGGAAAAATGTTTCCAAACAGCTGTTTTCTTTACTATTGGTTGTTGACTGAACTGAGTCGCATTCTACAACAAACGACAAAACACACAAAATGTATTAGTCATGCCAACACTACTATCCTAGTGTAGTCATTGAACAACTCGTTTTAAATTAGTCTTACACTAGTAGCAGCGAGTAACATAGTAATGCAATAATCCACAAATGCTTTAAAACACACCATTACAAATGTTTTGTCTACAATTCTATATGAATATCCATCAAATTTACCGGCAAAGATCGCTGCGGGTCCAAGCGCTCGTAGTTTGTTGCTCAAAAATGTGTTTGCCTTGCATTTGTATTTCCAATAGTCTAAAACGCTTTGTGAACAGTGGAATATTCCTGAAGCAGCGGTAACAATTTTGAGTCCTCCCAAACATAGAAAAACGAACACTACGTGCAGCACTCATTTTAATCGTAAAAATGTGTGATTTGGTTTAACGTTTCGTCATACACAGTCAGGATTTTTAAAGAAGTATTTTGTATGAAAGAAGATTATAATACCAAATAATTCAATTATTTCACAATAATAGTTTAGTTGATTCAGAAAATAAATAGATGAATCTGCAGCTTATGTTTTGCTCGGAACTTGAGTACATTAAATAGATACTTCCCTGTTGCACTCGAAAACGAATCATTTCAACCACTAATTAATTAAGTTACTTAGAGGAAACAGTGTTGCAAACTTCCGTGTTTCACTTGAAAGTGAATTTGTAAACGAATCATTTCAACGAAAAAATAGTTTAGTTCCACAGTAGTTAAGATAAGTCAAGTTTTTTTTGTTATTTAAAGACCTAGTGATTAAGTTTGTGCAAGATACCCCGTGCGAAAAATCGAGTGGTTTGCTGAAAGTGTGTATATTACTCCGATATATTCTAACAAGACATTTGATTAATTATAACAAACTTCTTGTTACTCGCCCTTTTCAATTAAGGAAAAGGATCACAATACAAAGTTTATTTCATTATGTAATCGATATATCCTGAGGTCCACTCTATAAGTAAACAGTGAATAATTTAGTTGAATTTGTATCTTTGTGTTTTTGATTCCTAGGTTTATTCTCTTAAAACTTAGCAAATACCTCCCAATTTAGAGACCAGGATTCTTTTAACACAATCCAGAACATAATAATTGAATAAGCGGAATATTATAACCATCCAAATTATTGGATCGATAGGCTTATGCATATCTAATGACTACCTGATTTAATGCAAAGCGCACTCGCAGTGTATTCCATGCATCTCAGAATGACAATAAGGGGTGTGGTTCTTTCCACAAAATTGCATTGCGCAATATGAATCTTGATGACTTGGAATGACTTTATTATCCTGCGACCTTCTGGTAATCTAACACCTCGACCTTTTCATACTATCAACAATTTCTCAGACTGGGTCCACACACTTCCAGCTAACGCAAGCATTAATATCAACGCTCCATATCCTGTAGCTGTCACGATAAAAAGGAAGCATTTAGCCAACCAATGAAGCTGATTCCACATTAAAACCACTAAAACACCTGACGCAATAGGAATGACAAGTCCTGCTAAGATTCCAATCGCGAATACGTTCACAGAGTACAATTCATTGTACACCTTAGCCAGAATGCTGATCTGCCAGTACGTTTTATATCCGTGAATCATTTTTATATAACTGTATTTGTTCTTAAGGCATTTCATGTAGTTTGTAAACGCCACGCAGCCAAGTATTACGTGATTTAATCCAAAAATAAAACTCGCCATCATCGTTGCCAATAAAATAGACGGTATGACCAGACAGCAGTGCAGAAACCGAAATCCAACAACCAAGAATTTGAATATATGTCCACTGCAAGAAATTTGCATTAGGAGGAACCCTAAGAACGGTGGACTCTCGAAGAATGTCATGTTTAGTCCCACCTCTCCAATGATAATTACAATGATACTAACGTAGACAAAGTCCATGAACCGAACCAGGAACGGATTTCTGTACACTGCCAAATCTGAATGAGGATAAACATTATTTTTTGACTCCTTAAATTTAGGTTTTATTCTTACCCGAATCAGACTGAAAGATGTTTTCAAATTTCATGAATGCGTTAACGTGACATATTACTTTCCAACGTAGACTTTGTGACTTCGTGAGATTATAACATGATGTGCTACTGTTTCGGAGGAACAGTAAAATAGCACATCCGAATATTTCGACTGACGGAGCTCGCTTGTAAATGGTCAGGAGTGTGCATAGAATGTAGGCCAAGAGATTTAGTTGCACCAATATATTTTGCACACATGTCAAGTGGGTGCGAAACTTCATCGGCCTTACTTGTTTGTCCTTTGCATCCCATTTGTAGAAATTTCTTTTTAACCTTGTGGAATATTTTAACCACCGAAGAAAATCTTTCATGTAGAGAAAATACATTTTTTTTTACTTAAAGGTTTGCAAGCTGACTTGTTGAGAGACAGGAGTTTGGTTAAAGTGTTTGCTGATGAGTGTTACTTCTAGTTATGGTAGACAAACTTTTAACTATGAAAACCTACACGTCAATACTTGGCACTCCGTGTATAATAATAATAAACTCCATGGTATTGAAAGCAGGATTACACGAAATTAACCAATCGAGGAATCTTTTGAAAATAGCAGACAGTGAAGATTATTATCCTTAGTTGGATAATTATTAATTAAATTAAATTGTCATGGACTTAAACAATACGATGGTGAACAGGAACTTCAACATCCTAACAACAAGTTAAGCTAATCAGCTTTCCGCTAAGCTCAGTGTATGCTGACATTTAAACTCTACGCTCACTTAAAGTTCTGATGCAATATAATTAAATAATAGACTCTGAGTGCTTCGGGAAATCTTCAAAATTAAATTTTGAATAAATTGTATACTTATATTTACAATTGTTTCATCAGCAAACTGTCAGTGACTGTGAACACGTGAAATGACATCCGAAAAACAACCTAAGCTAATCTGCCGTCCTTTACGCACAGAAAAAACTCAAAATTAAATGGTTCACTCATTATACAATGTAAGTCAATAATAGAATCTGAGGGCTTTGATAAATCTTGAAAAATAACTATGCTTAAAAGCATTATAATTATAATCACATGTTTTAAGATAAAAATTAGATGCGCAGCGTCAGGCGGGCGCTGCAGCAGGCAAACAAGAGCAACTACATGTTGGCTAGCGAGGGAATAGTATAGTTGTGCTTCGATATGTAAATCGATAATGGCCTCATGGGGAATTATCACTTTTAGGTATTTAAGGTGAGACGTTTCAAATCCCGAGTGAATGTTTGAACACTCCATTGTAAGCACTGAGTAAACCTGTAAACAAATTTGCAGTAATGTTATAATCCTTACTCATTGCCATCGTATGGATTCATTATCTTTGATGAGGAAATAAGGTAAACGGTAAACTTGTATTCATGAAATGCTAAAGAAGAAGGGAAACTCTCGAATATTGATCTATTATACGGAATTACTTAATTAAAAGGAACAAAAATACCGGGCACCACGATAATTGATCAGTTGGTGTCTGCTGCCGTTGCTTAGAGTTGTGGGTACTTTAATAAGGAACATATAAACTATTCTTCAGGCGTAATAATCTGACATGAAAGATACTTTTTCTTGCTATTTATTACAACATCAGTAAGTTCATTTGAATTGAACTATTGCATAAATTTGTATTAACATTCTTAACGGATAATAAAGTATCAAGCAACTGTCCTTGTGCATTTTCTTCTCTCCTCTCAACTTTTCACTCCCAACACCTTTCCTCCCCACTTCACCAGATATCACCTAATGTTTAATACCTCCTTTAAAACCCAATGTACTCCGATAGTTCCTGATGAGTTCCAGGATAAAATGTAATGTAATAAAATCACACTCATCAGATCTTTTTAAGACATGGATTTGGAATTTACGAATATGTTAACCCGCTCCAATTACTTTGGAGTTATATTTTTCATATATAACACCTTTAATAAAATCTTAATCAAGGGTAATTTGTACAACAGAAAAACAACTTCAGATGGAAGAGTTCGGAAAGGATGATATCAGCCAATGATTACGAGAAACGATGCACTATAAGTGTTTCAAATGTTTTGTGCCTTGTTCCAAATATGGTCATCAAATATTAGGTTTGTGTTTTGAAATTCTTACGGTGAATCAAACGATCAAACCGACATTTGTTACTATTAGCCGACTCTCCATGCTGGAGACGGGACAAAGGAGATTACAAGGGACGGTGTTCAGAAACCTATTATGAAGGTTTGTTTGGAATTAAGAAGTGAACAGATGAAAACTGTGTTGAGTGGTTCAGTATAAAGTCCTTACCCCTGAATTGTAAAGTGATTTCATGTGGCTTAGAAAGAACCTTGTTAACCAACTGGGATTTACAAGACGTAATGGGATGAGGTGGAAAAAGGCGGCTGCTACAAATTAAGTAAATTATTAGCTGTTTGGTTAAGGAAAAATACAGCTGATTAATGTTGAGATCATTTGCCGTGGATATTTCAAAGAACATAAGCGAATGACAAAGAAATAGGGTGGTGGAGTGGCGGAGAAAAAAGTAACAATGACTAAGATTTTATTTAATCGCATTGACATTACACATACGATAACTCGAAAATTAAATTTTACATTACTATTTGCAGGTACATGGAAACAGTGTTTATTACTAAAAGATTTGGTTGAACGTTGAAAGAACGAAGTCCACTCTTTAAGTATACAGTTAATATATAATTTACTTGGTGTGTTTGCGATTTTATTCCGAGGTATGTTTTCTTAAAACTTAACAAAGACTTCACAGTTAAGAGACTAGGTTTTCTCTAACGCAATCCAAAGCTTAATAATTGAATAAGCGGAATATTATAAGCATCCAAAATATCAGATCAATAAATTTATGGATATCTAGTGACTACCCAATTTAATGCAAAGCGCACTCGCAGTATATTCCATGCATCGCAGGATGACAACAAGTGGTGTGGTTCTTTCCACAAAATTGCATTGCGCAATATGAATCTTGATGACTTGGAATGATCTTAATATCCTCCGAGCTTCTGGTGATCTAACACCTCGACCTTTCCATTCTACCAATAGTTTCTCGGATTGGGTCCATACTTTACCTGCTAGTGCAAGTTCTAAAATAAACGACCCATATCCTGTAGCTGTCACAATAACAAGGAAGCATTTAGCCAACCAAAGAAGCTGATTCCACAGTGAAATCACTAAAACACCTGACGCAACAGGAATGAAAAGTCCTGCTAAGATTGCGATTGCAAATACGTTCACAGAGTACAATTCATTGTACACCTTAGCTAGAATGCTGATCTGCCTGTACGTTTTATATCCCTGAAGCATTTTGGAACTGTTTTTGTTCTTTAGACATTTCATGTAGTTTGTAAATGCCTCGCAGCCCAGTATTACGTGATTTAATCCAATAATAAAACTCGCCATCATCGTTGCCGATGAAATAAACGGTATGACCAGACAGCAGTGCACAAACCGATATGCAAAACCCAAGAATTTGAATATATGTCCACTGCAGGAAATTTTCATTAGGAGGAACCCCAAGAATGGTGGACTCTCGAAGAATATCATGTTTAGTCCAATTTCTCCCATGATTACTACAAGGGCACCAACGTAGACAAAGTCCAGGAACCGAATCAGGAACGGATTTCTGTACACTGCACAGTCTGAATAAGGAAAAACATTATTTTTTGACTCAATAAATTTAGGTTTTATTCTTACCTGAATCAGACTGAAATATCTTTTCAAATTTCATCATTGCGTTGACGTGACTTATTATTTTCCACCGTAAACTTTGCGATTTCGTGAGGTTATAACATGAGGTGGTGCTGTTTCGGAGGAACAGTAACATTGCACATCCGAATATTTCGATTGAAGGAGCTCGCTTGTAAATGGTTAGGAGTGTGCATAAAGTGTAAACTAACAGATTTAGTTGCACCAATATATTCTGAACACCTATTGTGTATTTGCGAGGATTCGTCAGTTTGATATTTTTGTTCTTGTCGTCCCATACGTAGAAATTTGATTTTGACCGCGTGGAATATTTTAACCACTGAAGAACATGTTTCATGTAGAGAAAATACATTTGGTTGCTCTTAGGGTTTTGCTTTAGAGGTGTGTTATTGGGAGATTAAGACTTTGGTTCAAGTGTATGCTGATGAATGATACTTCTGAACATATCAGACAAGCTTTAAGCTATGAAATCCTACACGTCAAGAATTTTTACTCCGTGCTCAATAATATTCAAACATTGATATTTAAACTATTTGACTATGAGTTAACCAATCGAAGAATATTTCGAAAATAGAACACCATCAAAACGCTTTTCCGTAGTTGGATCATTAATAATTTATTTAAACCGGCATGGACTTAAACTTTACAGCTTTACAATCAACATACTAAAAACAAGTTAAGCTAGTCCGCCTTACGCTAAGCTCAGACTAAGCTGACAATGAAATTGTAAACTCACGTTTTGTTTTGAGGAAATGTATGTAAATAATAGACTGCCCCTTTTCACCCGTTCAATTGGAGAAAAATTAGATGTGCATTCTAATGTAAGCGTTTCAGCAGACAAAATGCAACAAGTACATTTTTGCTAACGAGAGAAACGCCAATTTGTAATTGAGGTTGATAGTATTTTTAAGGGAATTTATTTTTTTCAACTATACTGGAAAACCTGCGTGAATATAATTGTATAATATAGCTGGAGCAATGCGTCAGTATTCCATTGTAAGACGAGGGACAAACCTGTAACCAAATTTTCATCTCAATGTCATCGAATCTTGTATGAGGAAACATGGGAAAGGTATATTCTTGAAATGTTATAGGAGGAGGAAAACTGTCGAACAATGATATGGGATATGGAATTACCTACAGCATGGGACACAACAATAATTGATCAGTTGGTAGCTTTCCTGCCGTTGCTCTATAGAAAATCATTTATAAACTATTCTACTGAAGTAATAAGTTTCCATGAAATGTTTTAAGCTATGATTGATTAATTTATTGTGAAATGTGTTGTGGAATAAGTTTTAATTAACACACTTAACAGATTCATATAACAAACCGTCAAACAACTGTTCTTTTGCCCGTTACGCTTACCTGGCCCTAATGATTGACATAACAGACTGTGTTGCTCCACCCAAATCATTGCTTTATACTCTTACTAAATAATTAGAGTGGCATGCCTATTTTGGTGTTACCTGTAACTCAGATCTTTGACAAAAATCAATAGTGTCACAATCAAATCAATGCGTATCATAGAGGGCAACTGAAGGAAGAGTTCTTAAACCTCAAAGTATACTTAATCATGAGCGTTCCATGAGTGACAGAAGACCCAAATAATTCCTTATATCCCTTTGTTATGATCGTACTAAAGTAAACTTCTTAGTCCAATATTTAAAAGCTACTGATAATACATATGCCGTAAGCATGACTGAAACTATGAATATACCTAAAAGCATAGGCTTCCCGAGGCTGGTGTACCTGGGAATAAGAATTTTGTCGAACTAAAGTAGAATTAGAATCAATGAGTCATAATAATAAACTTAGCAATGCTTGTTAACAGGACTGCACAACCTTCTGAATGATCTAACTGGTGTTAGTATTTGCATGTTAAAAACGGAACTTATAAACTCGAACTGAGCAAAAGTAACGAACATTAAGGGTGATACTTTAAGTTTTAAAATAATGTGAATTCTACTTTATTAAGATTTGTTTGAGAATGTAGTCATAAGGTCCTAACTTAAATTTTGTGTATCACAGTTGCTCCCGATATTGGGATTTAAGGGGGTATGAAAGATTTAATGAGATATGGTGAGGTGGGGAGGGAAGATGTTGAGAGTGAAAAGTTGAGAGGAGAGAAGAAAGTGAAATTTCTCTATATTGCGCAATGTATTTTTTTCTTTCCCCTTACGGAGCGTTACACAGGGAACACCCCAAACTTAACATTGAGTGAGATAGGGAGTTAAAAGCAGACTTGCCACCTCACATTAAGCATATTTACTTGTGGGTAATTACTTTTCATTTAGACTAGCACTCTTACAATTGGAGTAGGTGTAGTTATTTGTGTTATATTATTGCGAGTATTAAAATACCTATGCGTTTTTAAGGTTTTCATTTCGATTGCGAGCTCGGAGTTCGATTGACACAACAAGGAAGATGTAGGGCTCACTGGAAGTGCAGTTTAAGCACCCAGGTCTTCTCCTGTCTGAAAAGAACCAGGTATCTGGAATTCTATAATGACTTAGTTACTAAGTCATTATAGAATAATAGCTTATAGAGTCATCTTCTAGGTATGTGAACAATGACCTTTTTAATAAATGACTGGACATAGTGAATGAAATATTCACTTCACATTACAAGCGCAAGCGTGTTCTGATTGGCGGACTGCTTCTGGAGATGGAAAGCATGAACGGAACACACTGCAGTTTTTTAAAGTATCGCTTTGAAATTAGGACTAATTTGATGACCCCAGCACACTAACAGTATGATGGAATAGACATTTGTAATTAAACTAACGAGTTTAATTACTCATCTACACGTAAACTGTTGTGTGCATAAATCAATTGTGACTTTGTTTAAGAAGTTGTAAGTCGACAATGTCCAGTGTTCAAATAAAGGGCTGGAGTAAGGTTACATGCAATGTGTTTGCTAAATACCTACTCCCATAGTTCCTGATGAGTTCCAGGATAAAATGACACTCATCAGATCTTTTAATGATATGCATTTGGAATTTACAAGTATTTTAACCCGATCAAATTACTTTGGTGAAATGTGTTATATATAACACCTTCAATAATATCTTAATCAAGGGTTATTTGTACAACAGAGAAGAACAGGTTCAGACGGAATAGTACAGGGAGGATAGTAGAAGCCATTGATTTCGAGAAACGATGTGCCATAAGTGATTGAAACGTATCGTCTCTTGTTCCAAAAATGGTCGACAAATACTAGATTTGTGTTTTGCAATTCTTAAAGTGAATCAAATCGACATCTGTAACTTTTAGCCGGCTACCCTTGTTAGAGACGGGACAAAGGAGCCTACAAAAGCCTTTTATGAAGTTCTGTAGGAAATTAAAATGTGAAAAGACGAAAACTCTATTGAGTGGTTGATTGTTGGTACCACTGCATTCTAAAGTGATGACGAGATTCCGGGTGGCCTACAAAGAACCTTGTTCCTCAACTGGAATTTCAAGACGTTCCCGGATGAGGCGATTGAAGACGGAAGCTACAAACTCAGTATGTTATGAGGTGGTTGGCTACGGGAAAAATCGACCTTGGTAATTTTAAGATCAATAGCCGTGGTTAATTCAACGATTCCAAAAGAGCGACAAAGAAATCGGGTGGTGGAGTGGTGGAAGAGAAAGTTCTGACAAATTAATTTTTATTTAATCGCTTTGACATTACACATACAAAACCTAGAAAATTGTGTTACATCACTAATTCCATTTTCAGGGAAAGATGTTTAGAATTAATAGATTTGGTTTATCGTTTCATCATAACCAATAAGTGTCTTTAAGGAGTTTGTCATATTGTATGACAGCAGGTTATACTATAAAGGAATTTAATTATTTCATGATGATAACTTTATTGATTCAGATACTTAATTGATGAATCTGCCGTTGAGTTATTGCTCGGAACTTCCATAAAATGCACACCTAACTGTTGCAATTGGAAGAGAATTTGTAAGCGAATCATATCAACGATTAATTGGTTTAGTTCCTTAGAAGTCAATTTTTGGTTATTTAAAGACATGGCGGTTTATTCAGCAGACTTGGTGCGTTATACAGGGTGCAACAAATAAAGTGTTCGTTGAGAGCATGTATATTACTTCGAAATATTATAACAAGATATTTGATTAATTATAACAAACTTCTTGCTACTCGCCCTTTTCAATTGAGGAAAAGGAGCACAATACAAAGTTTATTTAATTCGGTAATCGATATTTCCGAAAATCCACTCCATGAGTAAACAGTGAATAATTTAGTTGACTTGGTGTGTTTGTGTTTATGATTGATAGGTTTGTTTTCTAAAAACTTAAGAAATACCTCACAATTAATAGACTAGGATTCCTCTAACACAATTTAAAACATAATAATTGAATAAGCGGAATATTATAAGCATCTAAATAACGGATCGATAAGCTTCCGGATATTCAACGACTACCCGATTTAATGCAAAGCGCACTTGCAGTGTATTCCATGCATCGTAGAATGACAATGAGGGGTGTCGTTCTTTCCACAAAATTGCAATGCGCAATATGAATCTTGATGACTTGGAATGACCTTAATATCCTGCGATCTGCTGGTAATCTAACACCTCGACCTTTCCAGTCTACCAATAATTTCTCAGATTGGGTCCACACATTTCCAGCTAGCGCAAGTATTAATATAAACGACCCATATCCTGTAGCTGTTACGATAACAAGGAAGCATTTAGCAAACCAAAGAAGTTGATCCCACATTGATATTACTAAAACACCTGACGCAATAGGAAGGACACATCCTGCTAAGATTGCTATGGCAAATACGTTCACAGAGTACAATTTATTGTACACCTTAGCTAGAATGCTTATCTGCCTGTACGTTTTATATCCCTGAACCATTTTTACGCAGCTGTATTTGTTCTTAAGGCATTTCATGTAGTTTGTAAATGCCACGCAGCCCAGTAATACGTGGTTTATTGCAATAATAAAACTCACCACGTTAAAACTCACCACGGAATTTAAATATAAGGTCATTACAAGATATTTGAATTAACAGGAACCCTACGAATGGTGGACTCTCAAAGAACATCATGTTTAGTCCCAATTCCCCAAGGAATGCGACTACGGCACCACAGTACACAAAGTCCAGGAACACAATTAGGAACTGCTTTCTGTACGCTGTTAAATCTGAATGACGAAAACCATTAGTTTATTGACTCATTAAGTTTCTGCTGCTTCCTTACCTTTATCAGACTGAAAGATCTTTTCAAATTTAATCATTGCGTTGATGTGACATATTATTTTCCACCGTAGACTTTGTGACTTCGTGAGGTTGTAACATGATGTGGCACTGTTTCGGAGGAACAGTAAAATAGCACATCCGAATATTTCGATTGCTAGAGCTCGCTTGTAAATGGTTAGGAGTGTGCATAGAAAGTAGGCCAGGAGATTTAGTTGCACCAATATATTTTGCCCACAGATCCTGTGGGTGCGAAACTTTATCGGCCTTACGTGTTTGTTCTTTACATCCCTTGCGTAGAAATTTGTTTTTAACGTTGTGGAATATTTTAGCGACCGAAGAAAATGTTTCATGTAGAGAAAATACATTTTGTTACTTGAGCTGACTTGTTAGGAGATGCAGAGTTTGCTTGAAGTGTTTTGTGATGAATGTTACTTCTGAACATGTCACTAAGGCTTTAGGCTACGAAAATTTACACGTCCATAATTTGGAAGCCGTTTCTATAATAATAAGCACGATGATAAGTAGGCGAACCAGAGTTACCCAATTCCCGTACATCCCAATCGAGGAATATTTCGAAAGCAGCAAACCAACAAAATACTTGTCCTTAATTGGATCATTAATATTTTATTTACACTGTCATGGACATAAACTATATGATAGTGAACACGAAAATTAACAAACTGAAAATCTTTTGAGCTCGTCCGCCATCTGCTAAGCGCATGATAAACTCACTTGTAGTCTTGATTCAATTTATGTCAATAACAGAATCTGAGAGCTTTAAAAAATCTAAATTAGCTCTTGTGAAAATAGTATGCTTATAGTTACAATTGTTTCAAAGGGAAAATTGGAAGCGCACTATAGAGCGAGCATGGACGCAGGCAAAGAGACACAATGTCATTTTTGCGTACTAGGGAATTTTGTATTTATTTTCGAGCGTTCATTGAAAGGACAATGGTTTCCTCGAAGGGAATATTACTTTCAGCTACATTAGAGAAGATGGGTGAATATAATTATGTAATATAATTTTAATGACACAAGCCCACGTGTCAATATTCCATTGTAAAGCGAGCAAAAACCCAGTAAACATATTTTCATCAACGTTATAAACGTAACTCACTGTCATCGTAGGGAATCATAATCTTTCATATGGAAACAAGGTGAAGGTGTATTCTTGAGATGCTAAAGAAGGAAGGAAATTCTTGAATATTGATATGTTAAGTGGAATTACTGTTAAATGGGACAAACAAACTAGAGCACCGTCATAATAGATCAGTTGTTAGCTTTGCTGCCGTCGCTCAGGTTCGTGGTCACGATAGTAAAGAACTAATGAACTATTCTACTGGCGTACTAATCTTGCATGAAAGTTCTGTTTCAAGCTATTATTTGCAAGATCAGTAAAGTAATGCGCATTTTGTTGTTGTATAAGTATGCGTTAACATATGTAACAGATAATGAAACATCAAGAAACTGTATTGTTGCATGTTATGCTTGCCTTCTTCCAATGATTGACATGGCAGACTGTCTCCAACAAATGCCTTGTTTTATACTCTAATCTTAATAAATTATGTGATTGCCATGCCTTGTTTAACGTTAGGCATAATTTCGGAAATCAATAGTGTCACTAGTAAGTCAATCCGAATATAGAGAACAACTGACGGGAACATTCTTAAACCTCAAAATATACTAAAGCATCGTTCCACGAGTGACATGAATTCCTCACAATCCTGCCATAAGTTCGTACTTAAGTAAACTTCTTGGTCCGATATTTAATAGCTAGGGATATGTTTTGACATTGACACCAAATTTTGGACGGGAGGTCCGACAAGCTTTTGCGACGTCCACATTAAATTTGGTCACGATCGGTCTGGTGGTTCTTGAGAAGAATCACGATAACACAGACGGACGGACAGCGTGACATCACGTATGCTCATAGATGCAGCAGTTACCCAGGCAAAAACTACTTAAAAACCTCATGAAAAAAGTTTAAAAGCTATAAGGGGATATTTTAAGGTCAGAATAAATGGCACTTATTAGTCATATTATATTTAAAGGCACAAAATATTTTATTACAATCCCATTTACACAAATGCAAAATATTCCGCGTGCTCCCTGTGTAAATCCCCATAGGGAGAGAGAGAAAATCGCAATGGGCGAGATACGAAATATGCATTGGGTGAGATACAGAATTTTCACTTTTCTTCTCCACTCCACCCACCTACCACACCCCTACCTCAGCAGGAGTGACTTAATCGTGACAATCTCGCTTAAAATCCAGCATGGGGAGAAACCCTGACAAAGTTTATTAAGTTAAGGGTCAAAGGTCACATTTTTCCAAAAAATGTTGAGTTTGGCTTTAAGCGTTTTAAATGGTTCCATTGTTAGTCTTGAAATGGTTTGGGATTCTAAAAAATGTTTTCTAAATCCTTAATTCTGCAATAGAACAAAAAATATACATGACTGTGTAATAAACTACATAAGTCGGCAAGGGTCGAGTTTATTACTTAGAGACTAGACGTGGCGAGTAACATGGTAATTGAGTAATCCACAAATGCTGTAACGTACACGATTAAAAATGACTTGTCTATATGTCTGTATGAGTATCCTCCAAGTAACCCAACAGGGATCGCTGCAGGTCTAAGCGCTCGTAGTTTTTTGCTCAAAAAATTGTTGCTTATGCATTTGTTTTTCCAATAGTCTAAAAGGCTTTGCGAACTGTGGAATATTCCTGAAGCATCGTGAACAACCACAAACACTCCCAGACCAAAAAAAACAAACAGTATTTCGCACAACACGATTATACTTGAATGCAACACTCTGTTTAGTCGAAAAATAGTGTAGACAATAAGTAACAATAAATTCATATCGAATAGCAGAAGAGCTGATCCAATCACCTCCACGCTGTTCTTTAAAACATTCACCTTAGTATATATCCTTGTATAAAGGAACATTTGTTCCGACAGGCTTAACTTTGGAATTAGTCGAAGATTTCTCACGATAAAATTCCCCATGATGGCACACATAAATGTGGAAAGACCACAGAAAAGGAACAGTTCTGTACCCCATGCACCTTGAATCACGCAGAAGATATATCGGAACACTACTTTAGCTATGCTTTGCTTAAGTGTGGAAGGGCCTGGAGAGACAAAATTCAAAATATTTTAAGGAGGATCCACGCCGAAATACATACAAATTCCAGGAGCAATCGCAATTCCTAAAACTACGTAGAGGGGAATGAGGAAAAACATCCAACCAAGGAAACGATTGTAGACGGAATCTTTCCAGTGAATGTGTCGCAATTTTTCCAGTTCATCTTCAAATGAAATTGTGCTGTTGAATCCACTTGCCAAGCCATCTTTGTGCAATGAAAGGGCACACACGAGTCCTATTGTCATTTGGCAAGCGCAAATGCAGAAATAACTGCTGATAATATCAACAATGTGTTGTGGAACATCATATGAAGTTTGGGGAGAAGAGCGATGCGTGTTTAAACCAATTAGCAGCAAGTTAACGAATATGGTTCCCCAAATGCCAACGTAAAGTACCAAAATAGCACTGCTTTTTTGTTTCGATTCAATTCTAGCTTTTGGGACGAAGGATTCCATCTTATCGGTTTGTGGATAAAGAACCACATGTTGCTTACTAAGTCGAGTGACTTCCACATTCTTGCGGTAGACATTTTGTTGGTTGGTTTTGCACAAAATTAAGTATGGATAAGTAAAGATTTTAATTGAAGTGTGGTACTCCAGACTGGTAAAAAGACTACTCAAAGAAATGTTTGTCAAACGAAAGCTGGCATGTTGTCTATTTGATGTGACAGCTCTCTGTGATCTTTGTGAATACAGAAACATCTAGACAGGCGTACGGTAAGTTTTGTCAAATTCTTGCACAACATTTGGCCATGGCCTGACTGAAATCCAATTTAAAACTTTGGATATGAAAATGGTGAATTATCGAACTTCTATTTGAAACTGGGAAACTCTCTCTCGCATGAGGTACTTTCTGCCGTCAGTTGATTGGTATTTCTTAAGTCTTGAATCTGTTTGCTTTGGTATTTAAATATTCGTTCCTAACAACCTAAAAATTATTTCTCAAGAGATACTGCCATTTAACTTCAGCACATAAATAATTCAAATGATATTTCCAACTAAATTGTGCTGTAGCCCAGCTTTAACTCTGAGCTTTTGTTTTCCATAGAATGTTTGTGCCTTAAAGTTTAAAATTTAGCTTGGACAGGAAGTTGAGTTGATTGAAAATTATTTTTGGATTGAATTGTAAGAAGTAGATGGTAGGTTTTTAACGTTATCCGTGATTATGTGGCGTGTGTGTTTGAGAGCTTTAATGGGTTTTGCGAGAAAGATTTGACCAGTAACTTATAAATGAAAGGTGATTTTTTTGGAAATAACTTATAATGAAATACTAAATGTTAAACCAAGTTGTTGCTGATGAAAAGTTTTTATGGCATTTTACTTATTGGAATCAAGAAGGATGTTATTATACATGTAGATTGAGAGTTTTGAAATTCGGTACATATTTTATGTATTCTTAATCAACAGAGATCCTCGCAACTGTTAAGGCTGAAACTAACATGGTTTCATTCTGATTATATTTTTCTTGTATTGAATTTGGGTTTCGTGCTATAAATTACGCAATTGAAGTAAAAGCCAGAAAGATCCTAAGCGACGAGTCCTATTAACCAGTTTTTAGTGTTTAAGGCTTGTTGCGAATGTATTTGTCCCCTTGGGAAACCATAAAACCTACAGTATCCAGATAACTGACAATATATTGCCTCATATCTATAGCGCAGGGTTACTATCTGTACCGCAGGGTTACTATCTGTACTGCAGGATTACTATCTCTAGCGTGGGGTTACTTTCTCTAGCGTGGGGTTACTCTCTCTAGCGTGGGGTTACTATCTCTAGCATGGGGTTACTATCTCTAGCATGGGGTTACTATCTCCATGTGTTAATGTGGCAACACTGCATAGACAATATGGCAACACTTAATTATTTGTAACTGCCGCCAATTCCTTCGCCAATTAGAAATGTCCAAGTCTACACACAATCCGCCATGTTTCATCACTTCAACAGAAACCACATTCAGTCTAGTACTCTTGACTCGGGAAGTCCAATTCTTCCTTAGCTTCCAAATTCTATTTCTTATTCATCAGAATAAACTCTAAATTCCTTTTATTGCTTGAATATAACCTATTGTCTGCCTACATCATCATATTATTCATACAACGGGCTCCAGAGGACACTTTCTTCCCAGTAGCGGACCTTTGGAGGAACCAGGGACACTCGTCTTCGCCAGAAGGAAGTATTAATGCCACATGACTGACATTAGATTTGAAAAAATGTATTTATAACTCTAGAAATGTTAATCTGTAATGAAATAATTCGCTTTGAAAGTATCAAAGTATTCGTGAGAGAAAATATTTAACAAACGAAAATTGATAGAAAATTATTTGCCTTCAACTCTTATCAGCAATCTAGGCTTATCTACATTATTGATTCCTCGATTAACAAAATGCACAACTGGTGACTTTACAAGGGACAAAACACGCAAATCCCTCAATTAAATCGGGAATTTTCATTTATTCTCTGGGTTTAAATAAATTTCCGCTGTTTCTATACTTTCTTTTACACAAATACGTATGCCACATACATGAATAAAATGTAATCTAAGTCACAATATTAATGTACTAGACTGATTGTGGATGTAATGTGGAGGAATTATATTAGTTAGCAAACGCATGCTGGAAACGACAGTTCATTCTAAACCAAACTACACATACTACAAGTCAATCACGAGGCTCTTTTTTAACTGTATCATTTGTGTCTCCCTGTACTTGGACTTTATTTATTTTGGCTTGATAATCCGTAATTGAAATTGTAGAGTTGTAAGTCATAAACCTTAATGTGCAGTTGCCAGTGTGCTCTTAAGGTTAGATTGAGTTATATTGTATAAAGAGCTTCCCGGGATGACAGGTGGCTGAAGTGAGTCGTGTGGGGCTCCCGAACAGACACAAACCGCTATCACTAGTGGTGATTGTCAGTTATCGGGGTATCGTAGATATAATGGTTTCCCAAGAGGACTAATATATTCGCAACAAGCCTTGTTTTTCAATAAACACTCTAAATAAAGTGGTTTGTAGTCTCAGGATCGTCCTGGCTTTGACTTCAATTGAATAATATATATCACGAAACGAAAATTCAATACAAGAAACATATAATCAAAATGAAACGATGTTTGATTAAGCATTAACAGTTGCGAGGATCTCTGTTGATTAAGAATACATAAAATATATACCGAATCTCACAACTCACAATCTACCTGAATTGTAACATCCTTGTTTATTCCAATAAAAAGTACGCCATAACAACTTTTCATGCTTAAAAACATGGTTTAACATTCAGTATTTCATAATAAGTTACTACCAAACAAAACCGTTGATTTTTAAGTCACTGGCCAAATCTTTCTCGCAGAACCCATTTATGCTCTCAAATACACACGCCACATAACCACGGATAACGTTATAAACCTACCATCTACTTCCTACAATGCAATCCAACAATAATTTTGAAACAACTCATGTCTAACCTTAATTTTAAACTGTAAGTAACAAACTCCTTTTCCATAGAAAACAAACGGTCCCAGTAAGCCTGAGCCCTGAGCTACACCACAATTTAGTTCTAAATGTCACTTGAATTATTAATGTGTTGAAGTGAACTGGCATAATCTCTTGAGCAATACTTTTTATGTTGTTAGTAACGAATATTTAAGAACCAAAGCGACCGGATTCAAGACTTTTGAAATACCAATCAACTGACGGCAGAAAGTACCTCATGCGAGAGAGTTCCCCAGTTTCAGATAAAACGTCGATAATTCACCATTTTATATCCAAAGTTTTAAATTGGATTTCAGCCAGGCCATTGCCAAGTGTTGTGCAAGAATTTGACAAAACTTACCGTACGCGTGTCTAGATGTTTGTGTATTCATAAAGAGTGTTTCGTCGAGAGCTGTCACATGAAATAGACAAGTTCCCAGCTTTCGTTTTACAAACGTTTCTTTGAGAAGACTTTTTACCAGTCTGGAGTATCACACTCTGCCTAAAATCTTCTCTACTTATCAATACTTAACTTTAAGCAACACCAAGCAATAAAATGTCTACCGGAAGAATGTGGAAGTCACTCGACCTAGTAAGCAACATTTGGTTCTTTATCCACAAACCGATAAGATGGAATCCTTCGTCCCAAAAGCTACAATTGAATCGAAACAACAAAGCAGTGATATGTTGGTACTTTACTATCATCGTTGGCATATGGGGAACCGTGTTTGTTCACTTGGTGTTAATTTGTTTAAACACACATCCCTCTTCACCCCAAACTGCATGATATTCCGCAACACATTGTTGATATTATCAGCAGTTATTTCTGCATATGCGCTTGCCAATTGACAATGGGACTCGTGTCTGCCATTTCATATCACAAACATGGCTTGGCAAGTGGATTCAACAGCATAATTTCGTTTGAAGATGAACTAAACAAATTGAGACACATTCACTGGAAAGATTCAATCTACAATCGTTTCCTTGGTTGGATGTTTTGCCTAATTCCCCTCTACGTAGTTTTAGGAATTGCGATTGCTCCTGGAATTTGTATGTATTTCGGCGTGGATCCTCTTTAAAATATTTTGAATTTTGTCTCTCCAGGCCCTTCCACACTTAAGCAACGCATAGCTAAAATATTGTTCCGATATACATTCTGCGTGATTCAAATGGCATGGGGTACAGAACTGTTCCTTTTCTGTGCCCTTTGCACATTTTTGTCTGCCATCATGACGAATTTTATGGTGAGGAATCTTCGACTAATTCCACAACTAAGTCTGTCGGAACAAATGTTCCTTTATACAAGACTATGCATTAAAGTGAATGTTTTAAAGAACAGCGTGGAGGTGATTGGATCAGCTCTTCTGCTATTCGATATGAATTTATTGCTACTACTTGTCTACACTATTTTTTGACTAAACAGAGTGTTGCATTCAAGTATAATCGTTTTGTGCGAAATACTGTTTGTTTTTCTTGGTCTGGGAGTGTTTGTGGTTGTTCACGATGCTTCAGGAATATTCCACAGTTCGCAAAGCCTTTTAGACTATTGGAAAAACAAATGCAAAGGCAACAAGTTGTTAAGCAAGAAACTACGAGCGCTTAGACCTGCCGCGATCCCTGTTGGTCTACTTGGCGGATACTCAAAAGGAAACATAGACAACCGATTTTTATTCGTGTACTTTACAGCATTTGTAGATTACTCAATTACCATGTTACTCGCAACGTCTAGTCTTTAAGTGATAAACGTGACCCTAGCCGACTATGCTAGTATCATAGTTTATTACTCAGCTACATATATTTTTTTGTGTGTTGCAGTCTGCAACTCTGCAACTTGCAGAGTATAACAGAATTAAGGATTTAGAATACATTTCTCACAATAACAAACCATTTCAAGACTGTGTAACAGTGCAACCTTATCAACATTTAGCTAATTGTATATGAAATATTTAAACTAATTTATCATTTAATTTAGTAAAACAGGGTTGTAAATAGAAATGTATCTTATTAACCCGACGTGTTGAATTTACAACATTTCTACTTGTAATTTTGCCAGTTAATTTCTGCTTTGCATCCCATTAGTATTGACTTAATAATAGGACATCAAGTAACTTTGTGTAAAAGGAGGAATGCGTTACCGTCAAAGCAAATATTTTGTATTTTGTTGTGTGAGTGGAATTGTAATAAAGTATTTTTCGCCTTTAAATCCAGTATGACTTTTAAGTGTCATTCATTCTGACTTTTAAAAATCCCTTTATAACTTTTGAACTTTTTCAATCAGGTTTTAAAGTAGTTTTGTTGCATAAAATTCTCGAGCTGATGAAAAAGGAATGTTGCAATGTTTTGCAATTAAGGCAATTTTGCTTCTTGGTTCAAAAGGACTCAAATGACAGTTTTGAAGGACTCTTTGAACAATCGGACAAAGTAAATAGTGCACAATAGGCAGGGTTATGTTTTCCCGGTAAAAAGAATTTTGAGCAGGACAGTGGGAAAAAGTGAAAAGGTACTTTTAAATTCGATCAAATAATGTTAAAGTGAATAGTCTTTCAATGAAAACTGGCACCTTACCTAATTAGCCAAATACCCTTTAGAAATGTTTCAATAAACAAAGACACCTTAATAAACTGGGCTTAAATTCAGTTAATTCGTTTATTACTATTAAACTGCATTGGGTCTCAAAAGTAGTTAATTAAAATGTATGTTAAGTAAGGAATCCAGTCATTTGAAATTATATTCTACGGATTAGATTAATTCTAAGGGATTTCTTGAAAACCTCATCTTATCAATCGGTGTGGGATTCATTCATTTGAGTCACAATAAATAAATACCGGATGATAGTGGACAAAATGGGTTTTTTATGCAACCTATTCTTTATTCTAATCTTTGCTGTGACAAGGAACAAGAAAAGATTGTGTGGTTTTTGTAATTGTGAGAGGCTTGGTGGAATTTGTTACACGGGATTGTCCTAAGTTGCCCTGGAATAATTGAGAACGACAGGAGTTCGGTGGTCAACTTGTAGTTTATTAAAACTTTCTTGGGTTAAGAATGTATAAATATTTAATTTTGAAAGGGTGATAGTTTGAGTTGTTATTCTTGACGGATGTGAGGTGAAGGAATATTTTGTACAGACCAAAATGTACCACGACCAGCTCTACATTTATTGTAAGTACAACAACATAACCATTGGAACTGTGGAGCAGCCCTGCCCGGACGACACTTTCCTTCTTCCCCGAAATGCGGATTTCACCATCAATGGGCATTTCTACAAGAGTGGAGAGTACCGGCTGAACCACCAGGAAGTGGTCGACCCCGGCGACACATTCCAAACTAACTGGTATCTTCAACCGAAGGTAATTATGGATGACCTCCTTCCTGATATCCAGTTGAATGGAACAACTCCGGAGGATGACGGCTCATATGGATTCCACAAACTGCAGCCACATTGGCACATGATGACTGGAAGTGCTGCGACGACATTGTTCTTCCTTATCGCAGGCATATTTATGTGTTGTTGTGTGGTAGTGAAGAGACGAAGACAAAAGATCGTCTTGCGAACAGGTACTAAAGGTACAACTGTCGAGGTAAATGAGCCACAGGAACTGATGGAGTTGCCTGTCATCATTGAGTAAGTCTGTGCATGAGAGTGAGGACAAGAGGAGGCATGAGATGTGGTAGACAAGATTGAGGGGAAGTGTTGTAATATGAGTATTTATGCAATCTTGCCTTTTGGGTTATTCTAGGATTATTGCTTTCTAGCCCTGTTAATTGTTATTACTTATTTCTAGGGAAAAGGTTGACTAATCCCTTTATCCCTCCTTATGTGTGTGAACCAATGTAGTTAACCTTAAGGTCTCCTGTTATTTGTTTGTCACCCCAACTGTGGGAACAAGAAGATTCCCTTCCAGAATCACAAGAAGAAGACTTCAAGTGTTTCTTCAGTTTTTAACTTTAATCTAACTTATGCTTTTGTACAAGAAAGAACTGCTTGAATAAAAGAGCTTACGCTCATCAAAACCCATTCCAACTCACTTCCATGGTTTTCACTACAACCAGTAGAACCTTTTCCAATGGAGATATTGCTTTTTTGGTGCCCGGAATCCCATCAGTTATTTCAACCGAACGTAAATGCTGTATCTGCGGTCTAAAGGGAAGAAAGCGGATTCCATACTGTGCTATTTTAGATGCATTCATCAAACGACGCATCCACATTCCTCCAAACAACCGATGCTGCGGTCATCATTT